>CM044001.1:124406230-124454994 GCA_024085815.1 Flaveria linearis
ATGTACAAGTTTGAGCAACCAAGATGTTCCAAAGATTAATGTTTACAAATGCTTAGTTCTCCAAAATAAGTCCTAGGGTCTCCTCTAAAAGGCAGTGCTCCTAGAACTTCAATTACCTTGATCATCTGAAAAGAAACGCTCAAAAAGGTCAACATAATTGTTGGTGAGCTTCGCAGGTTTTAAGTAATAAAAGATGTTAAGATGAAAATAGTAAGTAAGTTTAATAAAAGTTACCACGTCTACACTTATGTGCAGGCGGTTTACCGTTTATAAATAGATACAGCCAAACCTAGTCATCGGTTCCACACGGGAATTGATGGCTGTAAGAAAGGTTTTCTCGAAAAAGAATATAGTTTCTAAAGACGTAGCAAGATCCACACAGCGCATACGTATAGTTTATAACCAAACCAATCCTTAGGTCCTAATGTCGGGATTAAGGGTTATACAAAAAGGTTTTCCATAACATAATAAGTTCAAGGTGACGTAGCAGGGTCCACACAACGCATACATTTAGGTTACAACCAAACCAGTCCTTAGGTCCCAATTACCGGGATTAATGGTTGTAATGGATGATCGGCTTAGAGGAAACACACAGAGGAACCACACAGAAGAACCACACAGCCGAGAGCATCCAAGGTTCAAGGCATCCAACAAGTAATAAGCATTCCATGAGTTTCACATGACGTAGCAGGATCCACATAGCGCATACGTATAGGTTACAACCAAACCAGTCCTTAGGTCCCAATACCGGGATTAATGGTTGTACTGAGAGATCCACACAGAAGTCCCACACAGAAGTCCCACACAGAAGTCCCACACAGAAGTCCCACACAGCCGAATAGTTTCACCAAACAAGTAGCATTTACAGGTGACATCACATAACACTTAGCATCAAGTAATAGCACGCAGTAGCAACTTAGCATAGAATCACATTCAACATTTTATGCCTCAGTCAATCAGATTATCCCGTAACCCAGTTTAAGCGCATTCTTAGTATACCGGTGATGCTTATATATAGGGTTCCCCGCAGCGTTCCCACCACATCCACGATATACCTAGAACGATGCCTAAACCAGCTACTTGACATCTGATTGACCTTAACATCAATGTGTCAACATCCAACAAGTAAGCAAGATGAGTTAACCATAGAGTTACAGCAGATTTCCACTAAGGAATATGCTTGAAAATATGTTAAGTAAGCGAGCGTTCTCTCCCCCCCAAGTTTGAAAATGTTTAAAAATTATATAAGCGTAAAAAGGGGCCACGAAACTCACAGTATAGAAGATAGGTTCCAATGGTGGTAGATTCCAAGGGTAAGATGCTATGAACCGTCAAACACCTATTGACAGTTACTGACAAGCACTAATAATGATCATAAAGCATATGATGATGTTTAATAGGTTCGGGCAGTTTCGGTTCGGTCGTGGGTAGCACACACAAAAGCAGGCATACACATATCAGACCTTATGTAGGTCCAAGTACTAAGAATAGTCCCAAATGGATTGTCGGTAGTTGTAAAAGGTTAGGTTATTTTGTATGGAAACAGTTTGTGCCTGTTGATAGCGTTGACTTTAATCTTTGTGGTCAAGCTATGACGCTCTTATTGATGTTACCTTATCATCATAAGACCTCCAGGAAGGGGAATTCACACACACACACATCATCATCAATCACACAATGATTCCATTCACACGACAAGACCAGACGCACGACTGGACACTCCATTCGCGTGAATTAATTCTCAGTCGTGCGAATCATCTTCATTCGCACGATTGAACCCTCATTCGTGCGACTAAGCACTCAGTCGTACCACAAAACACTCATTCGTACGATTCAACATCCATACGCACGAATCAACATCCATTCGTACGAATCAGATTCATTCGTACGACTGAACCTCCATCCGTGCGACTAAACCCTTAATCGTACGATACACACTCAATCGCATGCATTCCATCGCATAGACTCAATCGCATAGAACACTCAGTCGCATGACTCAGTCGTACGACTCACCCAGTCGTACAGCTCAGTCATACAATAGACTCAGACGCATGGACTCAGTCGTATGACTCACCCAGTCGCACGGCTCAGTCGCATGACAGACCCAGTCGCCCTGTACAGCAGGTCGCGACTGCTGAAGTGCAGAGCAGTGTCCAGCTGCTCCGAGCACGAGTTTTATGCACCAAGAACCTCTAGAAACGTTTGCCTAACATGTCTAAGCAAGAAACACACTCGGAAATGCAACACACAAGCCCACACGACCTCTTGTGCTCGGATGAACCCGAGCACCCGAAACCCTAGAAAACGCAGAAGTGAAATCGAGCAAGAAACGGGTCAAACGAGGTTATCTACCTGCTAGGAGTGAGTATTCACGATGATAACCAAGATTTGACGGTGAAAACGCGACAAACGGACCCGATTTCGGTGCTAGTTCGAGAGAGGGTGAAGAAGATGAAGAAGAAGCGATGAAGATGAAGATGATGTGAAGAATGGCTGGGAAATGGGTATTTATACCCAGCCTGGTTTGGCTATTTGTCAAGTTTAGTCCTTGCACTTTGTCCCCGAATCGCCAAACTTGTTTCGGTTGTAAACGACGTAAACACGCGCGTTATACCGATTATAATGATGTGTTTAAGGTTGTTTATATCTTGAACATGCGGTTGTTAGTGATGTTTATATTATATAACATAATATAATTAGTGATGCCGGTGGTGATATTCGTGAGCGTTTCAAATGACATGGATATATTTGTTGTTAACTTCACTGAAACGGATAATAAACCCAACATGATATCCTCACAAGCAGTCTATGAAGGTGAGGAATGAGTGTCCTAAGAAGAGTTAACGTAATTCGTGTTAAATGACGGACCCTATGGTGACGGATGTCACAGTATCCCCCAGTTGAGAGAATTTCGTCCCGAAATTCAACTGGTGCTAGGTCCAAGAGCATCACCAACGAATAGCTGTGGATACTTGAGTTTTATCTGACCCTCTCGTTCCCGCGTGAATTCCGGCCCTCGTTTGGAGTTCCATCTCACGCGAACGATTGGTATTTTGCTGCGTCTCAAGCGTTTGACCTTTCGGTCCACGATCTCGATAGGTTCCTCAATGACATGAAGCTTTTCGTCGATCTTGATTTCCTCAATTTGTACGTGTAAGGACTCATTCGCCAAACACTTCTTGAGGTTCGGCACGTGAAGAGAATCATGTACACCGCTGAGTTCTTGTGGCAACCTCCATCGGTAAGCCCCCGGACCAACTATTTCTGTAACCTCAAATGGTCACACGTATCGAGGGGCTAACTTCCCTTTCTTTCCCAATCGTACAATACCTTTCCAGGGAGAGACTTTGAGTAAAACGTGATCTCCGACGTCGAATTCTAGAGGCTTCCGACGATTGTCGGCATAGCTCTTTGGTGATCTCTAGCAGCTTTAAGCCTGTCTTTGATTTGGAAGATCTTGTCAGTTGTCTCTTGTATGATTTCCGGGCCCGTAAGCTGGCTCTCACCAACTTCGGCCCAACAAACTGGGGATCTACATTTCCTCCCGTACAATGCTTCAAATGGGGCGCATCCAATGCTTGTATGATAGCTGTTGTTGTAGGAGAACTCAATCAATGGTAAATGAGTGTCCCAGCTACCACCAAAATCGATTACACAAGCTTTAAGCATGTCTTCCAATGTTTGTATAGTTCGTTCACTTTGGCCATCTGTTTTGTGGGTGATAGGGGTACTCATACCTAATCGAGTGCCCATTGCTTTTTGTAATGTTTGCCAAAATCGTGAAGTGAATCGGCTGTCATGGTCGGATATGATTGACACCGGCACACCGTGCTGTGTCACGACCTCCTTAATGTACAATCTCACCAACCTTTCCATCTTGTAATCCTCCCTGATCAGTAAGAAATGAGCGGACTTCGTCATCCGATCCACTATGACCCATATCGAGTCGTGTTCGTTACTTGTTCTAGGGAGTTTGGTAATGAAGTCCATAGTTATGTTCTCCCATTTCCACTCGGGATCTCGGTTGCTGTAATAATCCCGATGGTCTTTGATGTTCGGCCTTAACTTTCAAGCACGCCAAGCATCGGCTTACATACATAGCAATGTCTCTCTTCATGCCTGGCCACCAGTATAGATCCTTAAGGTCGTGATACATACTGCACCAGGATGAACAGAATATCGTGTCTTGTGTGCTTCCTCCATGATCAGGGTACGAACATCTCTCCATTTGGGTACCCATATGCGATCCATGAAGTACTGTATGCCATCATCCTTGCAATTCGTCTGTTTGTCTAACCCTCGGAACTCTTCTCCCGCAAGGTTTTCTTCTTCCAATGCTTCCCTTTGTGCAAGTTGGATCTGAGCTTTCAAGTCCGTCTGAATAGTCAATCCCAAGCTCGAGCACGTAGTGGTTCCACGCGCTCTTTACGACTTAGGGCGTCAGCCACCACATTTGCTTTCCCCCAATCAAACTTCTGGTCTTTCTGAGTCATCAAGGCTGGCGGTTTGGCAACCTTTGAGAAATTTGCCATGAAGCGACGATAGTATCCGGCCAAACCTAACAATTGTCGTATCTCCGAAGGTGTCTGGGGTGCATCCCATTTCTTCCCTGCTTCAATCTTTCTGGAATCTATCTGAATTCCTCTTTCGTTAACCACTTGACCCGGAGCCTCACTTTTCGAAGCCAAAACTCGCACTCCGAGTACTTGGCGTAAAGCTTCTCTTCTTGCAATAGGCTCAGTATGGTCCGAAGATGTTCCTTAGGGTCTTATTTCAATCGAGAGTAGGTAGGTATATCGTCTATAAATACGATCACGAACTTATCCAAATAAGGTCTGCATACTCGGTTTATCAGGCCCATGAACACAGCTGGTTCGTTAATCAGTCCGATCGGCATGACTAAGAACTCATATTGCCCATAACGAGTCCTGAATGCTGTGTTCGGTATGCCATCCTCGAAACTCTCAGTTGATGATATCCAGAACGGAGATCGATCTGGGAGAAATATGAAGCTCCTTGTAACTTGGTCAAATAAGTCATCAATTTTTCACAGTCAACCTGTTCAACTTGCGAAAATCGATGCACATATAACTACCACCACTTTTTCGAATTATTAAACAAATATATTGGTGTTATTAGCATTTTTAAACTAACGTAGGGGAATTTTGGATAGAATTTAGTTGTATTAGTTTAGTTCAGGTATAAGCCTACTTTAATAGGTGAAAATAAAATATTTCTGTTATCGTCACCTTTTCTTTTCTTTTTATATTATAAAAGGATGAAAACTTCAAGTTGTTTATAAACAAAGGGACGCGTATGATATGAGTGCCACGTCATCATAAAATTTTGGAGGAATATATTTTTGTCTTTGTTAAATTCTTGGGTTGAAAATAAATTGGTTATGTTTAATGTATCTGAATTTAAATGAAAAGTGGAATAACTCATGTAATTTTAAAGTCAAAAACACGTTTTCTTTATTAAAGTCGATAATATTATTTTTCGTGAAAAGCTGATTTAATATGTTGTTCTCCCAAATTTAGATGCCTTAAGAAAAGGACGAAGGAAATGTTCACACACACAAACACACACACATATATATGAATGATTTTTGAGAAAATCAATAATTATGTGAAAAACAAAAAAACCGTGAAAACCAATAATAAAATTCATAACTTTTATGTTATTTAAATTGCTAAAAGACTATTTAAGTATTTGTTACATATATGTTTAACATAAATACGAGAATGAAGAGTTTTACGTATACGTAACACTATGTTAAATGAAAATGGTTACGTATACGTAACCTATATGTGACGTATATGTAAAACTATTCTACGATTTTTCATTTGACTCATACCCTTATTTATATATACACACAAACAAATATAAAGGGTAGTGATAAAAAATTTTAAGTTATGTGATCGATTTCATTGATTTTCTCTTATTTTCACATAACATTGTGGTTTTCTTAGGATCTCTCATCTCTCTCTCCATATAGATAGATAGATAGATAAATAGAGGCCTTTAGAAAAAAAGAATAAATTACGCTTTTTGTCCCTGTGGTTTGGTGGTTATAACCATTTTCATCCAATAGTTTAAAAACGCCCGATTTAACCACTATGGTTTAAGATTTATCACAATTAAGTCCAAACCGTTAACTCCATCCAATTTCTCCGTTAATTTTTTAGAGAAAGACCAAAATACCCTTGGACTAAAACTGTTACTGTAATACACACATATATCTATATATATATATATATAGATATATATATATCACTCTCCTTTCTCAGATTCAACCCTCGAATCGCCAACACGATCTCACGTCGAGAGTGATCCAGGTAGATCAGGTACGGTGGGGCTCGGCCTAGGGTTTCATCGTACGTCACTCGTTTGATGACGTAATCAGGGTTCAGTCGGTACCCGCCGGGGGGTGGGAATTTGGGGCGGTGGAGGTTGGGCTCGTAGACGGCCAGGACTAGGCGGCAGAGGTGGGGGACGGCGGCGAACTCTGCGGCGGTGGGCGGTGGCCGGCGGCCAGGTGGCGCTGTCGTCGGAGCCGATGTAGGTGCAGCGACGCCAGAGCCACCGGAGGCAGCCGATGGCGACACACACCCGCAGAATCATCCTCGACCGTAACCTTAACCCCAATCACCTGTCGACCGAACACCTCTCCACCCCCAAATCATCTTCGCCGGCGACAACACCAATCGACCATCTTCGACCATAACCGACACCTTACCATAATCATCTTCGGTCCACCTTCGAACATCAGCAATCGACAGCCACCTGTGAACCAACAAACCAGAATCGAACCTCCAATCACCTGCAAACAGCCAATCACCTGTGCAACACCATCGACCGCAACCGCAATCTTCTTCCCTTGTCGAACTTCAAACTCCATCAAAGAAACCCAATCTTTGAAATCTTTAACCGAAATCATAGATTTTGGGTTCACGGAGAGAGAATCGAGAGTGAGAGTAGAGAAAAACATCGGCGATTGAGCTGCGATTGAGCTTTGATCGGTGTTGTGGTGGTACGATGGAGGCAATGGTGGTGTGGAAAGCTGTAAAATTGTGAACATGGTGGCTAGAAGGTGGTGATGGAGGCGGTAAAGGGAGGGGAGGAGGAGGGGGAGGGGTGGACGACTTTGTTGCTAGTAAAGTGATAGAGATTGTAGAAGGGTGGTGATGGTGGATGGTGCGGCGGTGGCATGGGGATGGCGGCGGTGGCAGGGGATGGTGGCGGTGGCAAGGGGATGGTGGTGGTGGCAAGGGGAAGGGGTGAAGAAGGTAAGTGGAGAGAGAGTGTGAGTGTGGATATATTTATACTAACTTTATTAAACCCGTGTATTATACGGATTTAATAAATAACATATTAATATAATAAAATTTATTATCTATAAATGATATTATAAGATATGATATGACTGACTATAATTAATAAAACAGTGATATCAACATTTTTAAATTTTAATTTTTTTTTTTCCAAAAAAATAAATATTTTGTTCTAAAACAAACCATATAAAAATGTTATTTTTAAAAATTTCCTTATTATAACTCCCAAATGTTATTATTTTTTGTTTTAAGAATTTGAATTTTTGAAAATACCAATTTTTGAAATATTTAATATTTTTAAAAACGTTTTATCCTTTAGAAAAATTAATTATTTTATAAAAAAATTTATTTATTTAGAAATAATATTAATAAATAGATCTCTTTTTTTCAATTTATTAAATGTAAAAGAATGTTAAATAATATTATTAGTAATTAAGGTAATTATTAAGAGGAGAGAGAGGCGGGGAAATTTTGGTGATGATGATTGTGGTGCTGCCACGTGGCATCTCGATGATTATGGTGCTGCCACGTGGCATCTCAAGTTACTCTTTTATTATAGTAAGAAGATATGTACATTTTTTACATATAAGACCAAGGTAAATTTGTCTTTTTACATCTATTTAACAGAAAAAATGGATGGTCGTTAGTGTTCTGGACTTAATTGTGACAAATCTTAAACCATAGTGGTTAAATCGGGCGTTTTTAAACTATTGGATGAAAATGGTTATAACCACCAAACCACATGGATGAAAAGCGTAATTACTCAAAAAAAAAGATAGATAAATAGAGAGAGAGAGAGAGGGAGGGAGGGAGAGAGAATTTTGAATGGCAGATAGGCATGGGTTTTTCGCTTTATGGCTAACCTATTTAAAAGAGTCTTTGTCTTTAGAAACGAGGTTTTGAAATTAATCTCAAGCATGATAAAAAAAATCATTTAAAGTAATTTAAGAGTAAAGATACATTTAATTTTTCATTTAAAAAAATGATATGGTTCTTGAGTAGATCACAATTGTCGAGAGCTATTTATTATGTGTCTCTAGTACGTTCAAAAGAGAACTGTGAATATAACACTGCTTCAAAAATAGCATATTTACCATTATATATACACACTAACCTTTACTAGTGAATACATTAAAGACGATTGCTAATGATTTCACAGATAGTTAATTTAACAGTGATTGACCGGTGGTTTGTAATTAAATATTTAGTAGACTTTGGTAACAGTTGGAAACTTAGGATAATAGGGCTTCAAACCGAGTCAAAGTGTGTTCGGGGTTGGCTTATTTAAAAATCCGAGTCTGGCTGACCTGATCGTTTATAAACGAACTGAGCTGAACTGAGCTGGTTCGCCGTTCGCGAGTCAATTTTTTTTCTAAAAAACTAATTTTGTTGTTTTTACACATATTCTTATATATATAAAGACAAAAAAAATTCTTGAATATTTATTTATATGTTCTCGTTGAAAAAATAATACGAGATTGGTATTTCAATTATTAAGATCATCTTCTATTATTTAATATACTTAGCTTTTAATTAGAAAATATCAAAATGACCATGTGTCTATGTTATATAAATATTTGTTATATTTATATAACATATGTAATAGTTTTAGTTTATAATTTACATATATATATATATATATATATAGAATGACATTCAAATGAAAACTAAAATAATTGAAAAAACTAAAGAAACCAATCTTGACCATACATTTTATTGATCTATGGTCAATATGAAAAAGGGCAAAATTGTAATTTCCATTTCTTTAAAAACTAGTGCAGTTCATATACCAGGGCTAAAATCGGAAATCAAAATATGAAATCCCCCAAATTTATACTCCTACGTTAGAATCAGTTACGTATTTTCTCCAAAACTTCCTTTGATTTCTCAACAATTCAACAAATTCACATGCAAATCTCCATCTAACAATCGAAGATTCCGGTGAAAATGGCCGCCAAATGCACGATTCCGGTGATCGATCTTCTGGATTTCCCCAATCAGTTATCGAAATTGCTTGCAGCTAGTGAAGAGTGGGGCTGTTTTAGGCTGATCAACTTTGACGATGTTCTTCCGGCGACTCTGATGTCCGATATGAAGGCGGTGGTTCGATCTCTGTTCGATCTGCCGGTGGAGATCAAGCGGCGGAACGTCGACGTCATCGCGGGCAGTGGTTATATGGCTCCGACGGAGAAAAATCCGCTGTATGAGGCATTAGGGTTGTACGATATGGCATCTCGTCGTGATGTTGATAACTTCTGTACTCAATTGGATGTATCGCCGCATCAAAGGTATCTTTCTAAGGGCATCTTTTAAAAAGCAATTATTAATTTATTTTTAGAACATGTTTGGGATTGCTTTTACTGTCAACCAGTTGACCACTGACTCCGGTCTATAAATCGAAACCGAATTGGATTACCAAAGACTGAGCATGATCCTATTTTTTTCAACAGAAAATGTGCATCAAAGCACATATTATATTCTACATATTTCTAACAGCGTCGATTGAACGACTTAATCAAATTATGTCATGGTTATTGTCAGCTTAAAAAAGGAAAGAGAACATCTACTGGTGTTGGAAGGCCGTCAAAACGAATGCAGCGTAAAGATAATTGAATCAGGGATTCTGTGTTCTGATCGTGAATTTCCATCATTGTAATACATTTTGAGTCTTGATTTAAATTTGGACATGTAGTTTGGTACATTTATGTATACTACTAGGTTATGTTTATTTAACTCATCACCTATTCCAGAAGTTTACATTTATATAAAGCTGGTTCCAATGATTGTTACATGCTATGTATGTTTGGGTCATTCTTCATTATATTTACACTTTCATTGCACTTTGCATTTACACATTTATGCTTTTACGCATTTATGCATTAATGCACATATATGATTAATTTCATAATATTTGTTATCCTGGTCGGTTATGTTACTAATTATTTTTTTTGGGGACATGGTGATATTTATTGACATGAATTTGTGTTGTATGCATCATCCAAGCGTTTGTGTCTGTTGACAAATTTATTTCTTAATGTTTGTTTTTTTTTATTTTTATATTAACTATGCTAATGATATTTGTAATCATTCTTGCTTTATAATATGGTATTGTTCAACGAATTCATTAACAGGCATATCAAGATATTGTTAATCATTTTCTTAATAATATTGTATATTCTAATTATACTTTATTCACTGAAGTTTCATGATATTAGTTTACAGTTAACTTTTATGCATTAATGCATGTATGCATTTATGCATAAATACATTATGCATTGATGCAGGGAACAGTTACATGGGAATGTTTTAAATTTTCTATCATAAAATTACGATTATGCCCTTAGATGTGAATATATTTAATTAAACAATTATAATTACAAAGAAAATTCTGATTGGTTGGGGTTAGTTTCTTTGGTTTTTTCCAAAATATAGTTTCCATTTGAATGTATCCCTATATATATATATATATATATATATATATATATATATATATATATATATATATATATATATATATTATAATTGAAACTTAAATTTAAACGAACTAATAAGGCTGCTACTAGCCTTTAGAAGAAGATCGAGTGATGGACAACATCGGGAACCAAGATCGAGTACCCCATATATTCCCCTTGATTTTAGAGGGATATGATGGAGGTGTTATTGTCACGGCGGGGTTGCCAATCCATTAATGCCACTAGTACTAGCCATTGTACATGTTTGGAAAGAAATTGTAGAATTATTCATTTATTTGTTCGTCCGAACACTTCTTGTTCTGTAAGTCAACGCTTCCACAACACGGATTTTCAAATATTCCAAAGCTGACCACCATTAGCCTTATCATAAAAAAAAAAAGAATTCTCAACGTGATTGCCATTTGACAAGAGAATTAATATGAATACCAAAATATAAATACAGAGAAGTGAGTAAGGATATATAGCATGAGAATGGATACCAATAATTCCCGATATGATGGTGACCTAATATATATACTAGACTAGATATTAATGTTACATTTTGATATCAAGTAGTACGTGAGCCTAAACTGTATAACCATCTTGATAGTGACTGCTAGTTGTGTGATTCGTAGTCCTTGGTTAGCATGCTATACCCATACAATTTGCCAACTAAGTAAGCAAGATATTATGGGCAGACGCAAAGTAGCTCGAAGGGAAACGAATCGAAGTAACGTACCAACAATTGCGGAACCAGAACTTGATTTTTAGTCACATGGGTCGTTACAAGGTTCTATTTTCTACAAAATAACAAGCTAAAAGTTATGTAATCAGAACTAAAAAGTCCAGTTCACGTTTATCTTTAAAAAAAACTTAGTTTGTGTGTATAAAAATAAAGATATTCTAATGCCAACTCTCTTGACCCTCCCTTATTTTGATCTCTTAGAATAAATACGTTATAGGTCTTTATGGCTCTTTAAATCCTCTCTATGGGTCTTTATGGTTGTCAAGAGTTTATTGACATTGATCAAGAGTTTCTTTCTCTTTTGTATTGCTAATTAAATCCTCTCTATGGGTCTTTATGGTTGTCTTCTTATGGCATGAGGGAATGTGCACATACGGTCCCGGACAATGCAAATGTCGTAACAAAATGTTTTTGTTCTAGTGGGAAATTTACTAATTCACCCCAAACAATGCAAATGTCACAAGTCATAACCAAATAGTTTGGTATTATACCATCATATATTTAGTGTAATTGAGAGTCGCATTATATCAAAAGAATTTCATGTTAAACGTTACACAAGTTAGGACGTACTAAGTGTAAGCTCATATAAAATGACTTTGTTATGTAGACGATTAATGAGGACACGGCCTATATAAAATACTTTTCGGTCTTACGAGATCACTTGAGAACTCAATAAATCTTTGTGTTTTGCTCTGATTTTCTGTCTAATGAGCATGAACTTGAATTATATGTTCGTATATTTTGTGTAACCATAAACACTAGTTGTGTAGAGAAATTACTTTCTAAAAGTATTTAGTATGATTCGTTGTTTTGTCTAACTTGATTATCATACTACCAATCTCTATTACAACTATCTAACTTATCCATCATCATCACTAGCTCCAATCCAAAACCTAATCTCCTATTCAAAACATAATCTCCTATCCAAACCTAATCTCCAAACCAATGGTAGTCATGCATTCAAACTTCAAGCACACCTTGTTTAGATAGTGCCTTCAAATCTTTAGTGCAAAAACCACAGCTGCTAGCTTCAAGTCATGAGTAGGATAGTTAACCTCATGAACCTTCAACTGTCGGGATGCATAGGCTATAACCTTCCCTATCTGCATTAACACACACCCCAACCCTGAGTAGGAAGCATCAGAATAAACCACCAGATCTTCACTTCCATTGGGTAGTGACAACACAGGAGCTTGGGTCAACCTCGTCTTCAATTCTTCGAACGCCTTCTCTTGAGCTTGACCCCATACAAAATTTACATCCTTACGGGTCAACTTGGTATAATGTATGTAAAATGACCTGACACCTGGATATAAATAATAACATTTATTTATTATTTAAAGAAGAGATATATGAAAAAGTAAACATGTAATAACATTTAACATAAAATTCCAAATATGTATCTTAATTGATACATATATGTATGTAAAATTTTTGAATATTTAAAGAATTGTTATGTATTATACAACTTCTATAGATTAGAATCAGAATGAATCATAGCACACCTTGCAAGGGAGCTTATTGGTGATATGCCACATACAAAGTCTATGAATTGATTTGTCCAGTACATTATGAACTGCCTATTTCATGGCAGCGTCCTGGTCAGTTAAAATTAACGATGGTTGCTTGTTGTTGTGAGCATCCAAAAAACATTTGAGCATCCATGTGTATGATTCGATGGTCTCATCATACAACAATACCGCACTAAAGGTGATACAACTTTTATGATGATCAACACCAGTAAATGGAACAAAAGTCATATTGTACCTGCATAAATCCGGAATTGTTTAAAAAAGAGAAGATTTAAAGGTTATATAATTAATGTCATACTTGTTAGTCTGGTATGTCACGTCAAAGGCCAAAACATCACCAAATGCAAGATAATTGAGCTTTGACACCTCATCTACCCAAAACAAGTTCCGAATCTCATCCCCAACAGCTAAAAAATTGAATGTGAAATTGTTTTGACATAACACGCGTTGTTCCATTCTATCAATGAAGAACTGGCCGTCACTATCGCCAATGTAATTGGCTATATCCCTACTAAAATTCTTATAATCAATCTTGGTTCCTCTAACCATATGATGACCTCCCTTTAATGCAACTTGAAGCCTATGAGCTTTAGAAAGACCAACACTAGCCAAACGACATTTAGCAATGAACTCTTTGTCTACAAATTCTAGCCTACGCTTCTTTTTTGTCAGGTCTAAATTATCCAAATTGACCAACCCATGATTGTGTGTCTCGATAAACCCATACACTTCAAACCCTTCGGTTCCTTCAATAGCTTTGAATTTTATACGAGCACGACAGTCACAGACTTTAAAGTTTCTTCTACGGACACGAGACTTAGTCTTAACATCCAATGTGTCATTTACCTTGCCATTAGGTATTCCAGCCTTGTTACATAAAATATATCTATGTGTGATGACACCTTCCTTCTTTTTCAAGTTACCTAGACGAGTACTGAAACCGGCCATCTCCGCGTACGACTCATACATCCTTCTCGCGTCATCCCAATTTTGAAACCTAGATCCAATAACAGGCTTAAGATCTACTGATACAATAGGATTCCAGTACCTAGAACCATTAGGTGATTGGTATAGAGTGCTGCGCATTGAATCTGCATAGACAACATATCAATCAAATCCTCAAAAAATAGTAAAAGTATTACTAAATATTTTAAAATGAGATTTACTATTTACCTTCATTTTCAACACCAGTAAAAAATACGGCCTTATTCACATTCTCTGGTATAAGGTTTTCATTGGTATCAATATCAACTAGGTTATCTGCTTGATCATAAACAAATTACTCTTCATAACACAATATTGGTACATATATGTATTGTAACATCCAAAAGTTCAATATTAATTTATTTAATTAGGATTAGTGTTCAGTCGCACGCCATGCGTACGAATAAGACCCAATCGCACGAATGACGGGCGTATGGGCTCAGTCGTACGATTGAGCCGTGCGAATGGGTCCAGTCGTGCGACTGAGTATGGCGGCTAAAATAGGCATGTAGGATAAGCAGGGCGGTTAAGGGTATTCAAAAGCAGATTTTATCTGCAGTATTCTCATCCCCTTATTCCTTTCGAACCCAAACACCCCTGTTCTTGCCAAATTGTCTAAACTAGCTCCGTTTCGGTAAGTTTCGCTTGGTATGGATCGATTCTTGAATATGTTAAGCTGTGTATGTGGTTAAAATTGATCTAAAAACATGTTTTAAATCTGGGCTTTTGTTTAATTTTCTGTTAAGCTAAAAAGTGAGGGTTCGGATCCTAGTTTTTGTGAAATTTGATGAAATAAGGACCCGAAATGGTTGTAAATGAAGTGTATATGTTCTGTTGTGAATATGGTATAATCCAAATGGTTAAAACTTGAGTTTTTGGATCAAATATGTCAAGAACACAGCTGCTGATCCGTTTCAGGCGAAGGAGCCCAGTCGCATGACCCATTCGTGCGACTGAGTCAATCGCGTTGTTCAATCGTGCGACTGAAGTTCAGTCGCATGAATCAATCGCACGAATGGAGGTCATTCGCACAAACCCTGTTATAGCTCGTTCGCACCTCTGTCGTATGGTCCATTCATACGACTAAGCCCAGTCGCATGTTCAGTCGTACGAATGAGTCCAGTCGTATAACCTTAGTCGTGGGAAGTGATCAGCTAGTGGTGATTTGACTAAGTTAGGGTTGTTGTTTTAGATTTGCTTTGAGAAGAAGAAGTTTTAGCTGCCCTAGTGTATTTGGATTGATAACCACTTGCTGAAAACATTAAGGTGAGTTCTAATTGCCCTTTTTATGTGTTAATGCCGTTTGATAATGTTGTTTGACAAAATCGGGCACTGGCATGCATATAAATAAATAGAAAATGTGAACAAGAGTTGAAAGTGGTAAATTGTGGTGAATGGCGAGGTGGAGGTTTGACCCACCAACTATAGACGGAGGTTTGACCCGTCAACGCCAACTATAGACGGAGGTTTGACCCGTCAACACGCGAGGTGGAGGTTTGACCCACCAAACTATAGACGGTGGTTTGACCCGTCAACGCGCGAGGTGGAGGTTTGACCCACCAAATTAAAATCGATAAAAAGATGTCCATAAATACCTTGTGGGTATTCGATATGCATATCAATACTGAGACGATAAATGGACTGATGAATGTTTATGAATCATTCGGTGTTGTAACAGTTGATGAATTGTTATTATTGAAATGTGGTGTACGTTAGAACTCATCAGTTTATCTGATTTCGTGTTTGTTTTCTTAGCCATGCTAGGTATTAATAAAAGTGTTCGTGGAGGCGCCCCACCGAGTTAAATTCCGGTTATGGTGTATGATACTGGTTAAATGTTAGGTTTTGGGAAAGATGTATATGAAGTTTGACAAAGTTTTGAGATGTCAGTTGAAGTGTTGTAATGATTGTTAATGATGTAAAAAGTTTTTAGTATATAAAAATTTCCGCTGCGTTTGCAGTCTCTGAATTATTATTATAACCCAACTAGTAGCACCCTCCTTATTATATTATATTGTTATGAGATTGAGGGTGTTACATGTATCTAGCTAACAAACATATCAGGTACAACAAACAATCAGCAAATATCAACAAGTCTACCCTAAAAAAGCACAAAAATAAATTAAAATTAAATCATAATTTAAAATTTTAATATATGTAACATAACAATTAAGAATCTTGGACTGCAAAATTATAAACTTTGCAAAACTACTAAAACATAAGAACAAAAGGTGCCTATTAAGGTCGTGGGTACATATATGTAAGGAACAGAAAAAAAATTAAAAATACAAACTAGCTTTTAAAGTCGTAGGTACATATATGTAATGAATGTAAAGAAACAAAATACATACCTTCATCTTCATCTTCTACATCTACATGTATAATATCCTGATGACGATCAGGACTAATTAACCAAGTATCCTCTGTCGAACCTTTAATTGAACAAACATCATCTTTAATACCTGAACGACCACTCGAATTAACTACGTCCTTGCATGAATTGGAACATTCTGCCACAGATGATTGGGATGTTGATTTCATTGATTCCGAAACTAAGAAATTAAAAAACTTCACAATCCGATGAATACTAATACGTAATACGAATCCAACTATAATTGAATAAGATTGGAAAAAGAATTATACAAAATAGAAACCGTATTTTGATTAGAGAATAATCAGGGAGTTAGTTTCTTTTATTAAATATCTAATTAAAGTATAAATTTATAATTACTAATTTACCCTTTAACATTAATAATTCTGAATTAAATTAGAACAAATCTGATTGGTGGATGCTAGTTTTCATGGTTTTTAATTATAATCTTAGTTTTCATTTGATCACTCCTCTTTCTCTCTCTCTCTCTCTCTCTCTCTCTCTCTATATATATATATATATATATATATATATATATATATATATATATATATATATATATATATATATATATATATAGAAGAGGGATCAAATGAAAACCATATTTATAATTGAAAACCGTGAAAACCACCACTACCCAATCACATAACTTATAATTAATTTAACTTTTTAATTGTTTATAGTATTTTTTTAGTAAAATTCAACCTTATTTTTGAAGGTCATTATATAGTTTTTAATATAAACGCCAAGTAACGTCGATGATTACGAAACGACTTACATATACATAACATGTATGATGTACACGTATGTAACTCTTAATTGTGCACTTGGTAACATGCACTTACATATACATAATCTCTACATATACGTAACTTTTAGTTGTACACTTTGTAACACATACTTACATATATGCAACCCTTGGTTTTCATGATTTTCATTTATAATATGGTTTTCAAGTGATCCATCCCCTATATATACAAATATACATATATATATATATATATATATATATATGGATCAAATGTTAACCCTCATTTATTACGATAACCCATTAACCTAACTAGTGGTCCACAGCTAGTCACGTCACCACTGTAATTTAAAGTTAATATGGTAAAAATAGTAGTTCAAAACGAACGTTAAATTTTTTTAATAGAATATAACAAGACTATACTCAAATTAAAGATATTAAAATAATCTATTTAATGATATAATTTGTTTAAAAAATAACCTTATACAAAAAAGTTAAAAAAGGTTTTAAAAAATGATGGAGCTTTTTTAAAAATGAAAGGAAAATTTGAAAATTGAGGAAAAATCGTTACATCATTGGTATAATGCGGTGTAAAAGTTAGTTTTACTGGTATAAGTGTTTGCTACATTAGAGTTAACGGGTTATCGTAATAAACAAAAGTTAACAAATGAACCTTACCATATATATATATATATATATGTGTGTGTGTGTGTGTGTGTAACAAAAGTTTAAATAATCTTTTAACAATTAAAATAACAAAAAATTATAAATTATATTATTGGCTTTCGTGATTTTCTTTGATTTTCACATAACTATTGGTTTTCTCAGAAACAAATACACACACACACACACACACACACACATATATATATATATATAAAGGGGGAGCTTCTACTAAAAAATAAATTTTGCCTAAAAAGGGTAAGAAATGATCTTAGCCTTCCATTTCTTAATCAATGTCTAAGATGATAATGTTATAAATAAAAAGATGGAAGGGTATTTTGTGTATGTAACCACTTTTGTTGACCTTTTTTAGTTTCCCCCAATTTTTTTACACGTTTATAACTATTTCATGCTAGATTATTTTTTTAAAAAAATTGCACCATAAAATCAAGCATTTTTTCTCTTTAAATTGAGTATAGTATTGCTATATTTTTTTATAAAAAAAACAAATTAGGTGAAATTGTGCTGCATTTTAACGTTTTTGTGTTGTATTTTATAAAACAGCACAGGGTTGTGCTGTATTTCATATAACATCACAGGGTTGTGCTGTATTTCATAAAACAGCACAGGGTTGTGCTGTATTTCATAAAACAGCACAGGGTTGTGCTGTATTTCATAAAACAGCACAGGGTTGTGCTGTATTTCATAAAACAGCACAGGGTTGTGCTGTATTTCATAAAACAGCACAGGGTTGTGCTGTATTTCATAAAACAGCACAGGGTTGTGCTGTATTTCATAAAACAGCACAGGGTTGTGCTGTATTTCATAAAACAGCACAGGGTTGTGCTGTATTTCATAAAACAGCACAGGGTTGTGCTGTATTTCATAAAACAGCACAGGGTTGTGCTGTATTTCATAAAACAGCACAGGGTTGTGCTGTATTTCATAAAACAGCACAGGGTTGTGCTGTATTTCATAAAACAGCACAGGGTTGTGCTGTATTTCATAAAACAGCACAGGGTTGTGCTGTATTTCATAAAACAGCACAGGGTTGTGCTGTATTTCATAAAACAGCACAGGGTTGTGCTGTATTTCATAAAACAGCACAGGGTTGTGCTGGATTTCATAAAACAACCCAGGGTTATGCTGGATTTCATAAAACAGCACATGGTTGTGTTGGAATTCATAAAACAGCACAAGGTGAAAACAGCACAACCTTGTGCTGTTTTATGAAATCCACCACAACCCTAGGCTGTTTTATGAAATCCAGCACAACCCTGTGCTGTTTTATGAAATACAGCACAACCCTATGCTGTTTTATGAAATACAGCACAACCCTGTGCTGTTTTATGAAATACAGCACAACCCCGTGCTGTTTTATGAAATACAATACAACCCCGTGCTGTTTTATAAAATACAATACAACCCCATGCTGTTTTATGAAATACAGCACAACCCTGTGCTGTTTTATAAAATACAGCACAAAAACGTTATAATGCAGCACAATTTCACCTAATTTTTTTATAAAAAATATAGCAATACTATACTCAATTTAAAGAGAAAAAAATACTTGATTTTATGGTGCAATTTTTTTAAAAAAATAATCTAGCATGAAAAAGTTATAAACGTTTAAAAAAATTGGGAGAAACTCAAAAAAGTCAACAAAAGTGGTTACATACTCAAAATATCCTTCCATTTTTTTATTTATAGCATTATTGTCTAAATGTAAGGCTAAGATCATTTATTACCCTTCTTAGGCAAAATTTATTTTTTAGTAGAATCTCCTCTATATATATATATATATATATATATATGTGTGTGTGTGTGTGTGTGTGTGTGTGTGTGTGTGTGTATGGGGAGGTTCTACTAAAAAATATATTTTACCTAAGAAGGCTAAGAAGAAATGAGGTGGTGACACGTGGCAAAACTAAAAAATAGGATTAAAGGGTATTTTGGTATATTAGTCATTTAATCTAATTCCCTTTCTCCTTTTAAAAATGTAGCACATTTCTTTTACATACTTTTTTCACCCACATGAAAAATTAACCTCAAAATACAACCAAAGCCTAAATGTCACTCGTTGTCTTAAACTTTATAATTACATACAACAAGTAATCGGTGATTAGAGATAATGAATAATGACGGAGGATGATATCAATGATCAATGATACTCAAATGTCATTTGTTTTATCACACTTAGTTGTCACGTTGATTGTTCAAGCAGAAAACAATATATAGATTGTTGTTCTAACGCCAAACAACACGAAAGGTGTTATATTAACGCAAATATTGAGCATTAAAAAAGCAAAAAAAGTGTTATTTCAATTTTGTTTGATATTTTGACGTAATACACCACATAAACAACACATTAGACCTTAAAACAACATAGAACATGTTACGTAAAACCGCACAAAATTGCGCTACTGACAAAACAACACAAAACTATGCTGTTTGACGCAAAACAACACAAAACTGTGATGTTTTGATAAATACAGCACAATTTTGTGATGTTTTGATGAAATACATCATAATTTTGTGTTGTTTTATGAAATACAGCATAATTTTGTGATGTTTTATGAAATCCAGCATAATTTTATGCTGTTTTATGAAATATAAATTCCAGCACAATTTTGTGCTGTTTTATGAAATCCAGCACAACTTTGTGCTGTTTTATGAAATCCAGCACAACTTTGTGCTGTTTTATGAAATCCAGCACAACTTTGTGCTGTTTTATGAAATCCAGCACAACTTTGTGCTGTTTTATGAAATCCAGCACAACTTTGTGTTGTTTTATGAAATCCTGCATAACTTTGTGCTGTTTTATGAAATCCAGCACAACTTTGTGCAGTTTTATGAAATCCAGCACAACTTTGTGCTGTTTTATGAAATACAGCACTGTTTTATAAAATACAACACAAACACGTTAAAATGCAGCACAAGTTCACCTAATTTGTTTTTTTATAAGAAAATATAGCAATACTATACTTAATTTAAAGAGAAAACAATGCTTGATTTTATGGTGCAATTTTTTTAAAAAAATAATCTACCATGAATAAGTTATAAACGTTTAAAAAAATTGTAGGAAACTCAAAAAAGTCAACAAAAGTGGTTACATACCCAAAATACCCTTCCATCTTTTTATTTATAACATTATCATCTTAGACATTGATTAAGAAATGGAAGGCTAAGATCATTTCTTATCATTCTTAGGCAAAATTTATTTTTTAGTAGAACCTCCCACTATATATATATATATATATATATATATATATATATACACATATATATATATATACATATATATATATATATATATATATATATATATATATATTATAACAAACCGAGCGTTTGGGTCATATGAACTCCGCATTTCATATATTGTCAAACGAGTAAGTAATGAATAAATTTTCTATTTAAAGTTTAAAGTTTTTAGATGAAATTTTTATGTTATAAGAGACCGTTTGAATATAATAATAATATATTATATTCGAACCTGCTCCGTTTTTTATGAAACTTAGGTGGACTCGTAGAGAAAAATAAGCTCGTCATAACGACATATTTAAAGTTTCATAATACGCTATATATTAAAAGTTATAAGAGAAAAACGAGTTAAGCAGCTGAATTAATTATAATAATATAATAATATATAATAAAATAATAATATAATAACTTTCATATTGCAACAATTGCAATTCAATTGCAATCCTCTGGCGCATGAACTTCAACTTTCAGTATCTCACATCGCCTCTCAAATCCTTTCAGTTCCTTTCAACTCCTTTATAAATAGAAGCCTTAAGGTTGAATTTAGAACATAAGATTCTTTGGAAACGCTCTAATATAAAGAGAATCCCGAGTTCTTAATACCCCGTTGGGTGTTGCTAGTAGTCGTTTTGGTACTCGAATAGGAGCGCGACTAGGAGCGCGAGTAGGGGAGACTCTACATCAAATTGACGTAGATAGTTTTTAGGTACGTCCTTGTTTGAGGTTATGTTTAATTATTATTATAGTCGTTATTATTATTATTATCATTGTAGGTATTAGTATTAATATAGTTATTATTAATATTATTATTATCATCTTTATAGTTATTATTATTATTATAGTTGTTATTTTTATTGTTATAGTTAGTATTATTATTATTTGTTATTTTTAGTGTTGTAGTTTCTATTATTATTATTATTATTAGACTTTAAGATTATCATTAGGGAAGGTATTGGGTAACCCCGAGTGTTGGCTCAGGTATGATGGAAACGCCCGAGTTATACCAACTAGTAAGGGTTGTATCAAAGGGTTGGCATAGCATAAAAGAACGTGCCCAAATAAAACCAACAAATAGGAAAAGATAACGAATCATCCCTAAAGTTGTTACTAGGTAGAATATAGCTTAAATAATGTTATTTTGCCTATAGGATAATACCTGATAGCAGTGAACCTGAGCAGACGATATCATTGACGTGATTGATTGAGGTGAGTTCCTCTGAACTGTTTTCTAAAACGGGATGTGATGTTCTGATAACTGGTAATAATTGAAGAATTGACTATCAATAGCATCTGTGATATGTGTCAATGCTTGATAGGATGCTTGAGGGCTGCTTGTATGATTCTGCTTTAGCCAGTGGATTTTGTATATATAGCCTGGTTATGTGAATTTATACTGTGCTTACTCTGTTCCTATCTGTTTGCCATGGCTGTATCTGCTTGATGCAATAGTCAATGATAACATGTTTTGAATTTTAAAGAAAATGCCATGTTTATGAACTCACAAGCTTTATGCTGAGTCCCAAATATTTTTATTTTTATGGACACACATCCTAGGTGCCAAGTGATTGCAGGGATTGAAGATTTCAAGCTAGTTTATGAGAAAATAAAGTTCTAGAATGTTGTTGAATATTTGGATCTTTAGTATAGTTAAACTAATGTAATGGTATTATCTATTATAACAAATGTATTGTACACTTTGATGTATAATTAAAGATAGACTTCCGCTGTGTACTCTATAATTCCTAGGTGTTCTGTATATCCGATGCGTAACACTTCCCGGGGTATGCCCTGGGAGGCGGGCGTTACATATATATATATATATATATATATATATATATATATATATATATATATATATATATATATATATATATATATATATATATATATATATATATATATATATATATATATATATATATATATATATATATATATATATATATATATATATATATATATGATGTTCAAAAATAATTCCTTATATGACATAGAATTATGTATATGTGTTTTTTTTTCATTAATTGTTGTTTACGTACATCCGAAATTAGTGTTACACTTGTTTGACATATTCATAAATATGGACAACCAAATACACACAATTCTTTTATTAGTTATAGTGGGTGAATGACCGTATTAGAACTAGCATGAACAATTTTAGTGGTTAATTTGTAAAGAAGGAGTAATCCTTAATTAAATAAACTATATGATCGATTTTTGTTTTATATAATAATATTGAATAGTACTAAAATATGTGGAGAAAACGGTTAGGAAGGGATGATTAGAAATCTAAAAACAAATGATGAAAGAGACATTATCTTTCCGCCCTTATCGTTACTTTAAGGTATTTCGATATTTAATCTTACTTAGAGATCATATGATCATTTTTTTTTTCCTATTTTTATTATTATTTTAATTTCTAACCTATTGAACACCAACCTCCCAATCCCTTCACATATCTCTCGTTTCTTATAAAAATGTATTTAAAGGCTTGAATTATGAACACAATCCGACAATTATTTTGCAATGAGTCATGTGTTATCACAAGAAACTGTACTGTATAATAAGTCTCTTTTCACATAGTAACATATTTCTAAAGATTCAAGAGACTGTACACATGGGGATTAAAATTTAACCCCCTTTGTATGTATATGTTGACATACTTTTAGTAACACTTTTAGTAACATATTGAACGTGCAATACTTATATGATATAAATTAAGTTTTTTAACCATAAAGATTAGTTATGTAAAGAAAACCAACTCGATCAAACAGTATTTTAAGAGTTGACCCGTAGTCGGTGTTGAAGTTGTGAAACGGTTCCACTACTACAGCAAGACTTGTATACATTTATAATCATTGATCTCATGGACTTAAAGAAAATATACTCGCAAAAGTTAAAGTTTTCTTTTGGTAGGGTTGCCATAGAAATTTGACTTTTGTTAATTAAAATAAATACTTTTTGAGTCATCGTCATGCCCCACATTTCATCATCATATAAAACAAAATTCAACTACACTCTATATTTACACAAGGGAGCGTGTGAATACCTAAATTCACTGGTTAACACATTGAAGTTTTGAAAATAATGAATCAAATTACGGGTCACTTTCTATGAACCCCGGATAACTATGTTGTATTTGTAATAGACGACCTCGAAATTCACATTAGATTGACAACTCGCGCAACGTCAGTTGTAAAACTACTAGTTCATTATAAAAAAGTTAAAGACAAATTACGCACTAGTTTCAAAGGTTAATTAACTATAATTTAGTTTTTTTATGCGGGCAACATCATAATTTAGACAATTAGAGATAAAATAGTATACTAGTGTGTATAAAACAAGAAAACCCTATTTAACAAAATTCTTAATCGTACCAAAGCTATAACTCCCTTTGAGGGCATCTAATAAAATTAAAATGATAAAGAAAGAGCCCGTCGCTTAAAAAAACATGAGCTTATTTAATATGTAAGCAATTTAAGTATCTTAATTACTATAAAAACATATTAAACGTACAGTATACATGTTTTCTTTGTGATACTGAAGTGAAATATAGAAATGACCGGCTTTACCATTATTTTATTGTACTATTTTTTTTTTCATTCATAAAACTTTCACAGACATGCGCATTTGTACCTATACATCCTCTCTCTTTGATGGACGTCGATCACCGACACCTATAGGTAGCAAAACACCCGATGAAAAAGACAGATCGACTGATGGCACCTAGTGTTAACAAAAATAAATCTCATCGTTTATACAAAACAACAGTTTATACAATTAAATCTGTGTAAGTTCTTAGCTACAAACAAGATATGAACTCAACAAGAACAAATACTAACCTGTAACAATGTGTTGCAGACTACAATCGATGAACCCAAACGTATGAACAAGAAGATGAGATGAACAACTCTTACTGGATTCTTCTCTAATGTGATTTTGGAGAAAACCCTAAAACAAGATCTGACCATCTGAATCTTCGAGAAGAAGATATCCTCTTATATACACACGTGCATATATCCAGGCAACTAGCTGGATCTTCAAGCCCAAGCCCACGAGCAGTGAATCTCAAAGCCCAATGAATATCCAATCCAAAGCCCAATGAATCTCAGAAATTATACTACAAAATAACCATAAAACTAAAATAAGTAAAACTATCTTATATCCAGTTGAATTAGATATAAAATGAGTATATATATTTTAACACTCCCCTTAATTCAACTGGAAAACACATCAAACAACTGCAACTTTGAACACAAAAAATCATGCTGCTGAGTGCCCAAACCTTTTGTAAACAAATCTGCAGGTTGATCATTAGTATCAATCTTAAAAATTTTAAAAAAACCAGAAACTACCTTTTCACGAAGAAAGTGTAAATCTATCTCAAAATGTTTTGTTCGATCATGAAAAACTGGGTTAGCTGCAATAAGAATTGCAGCCTTACTATCACAATATAATGGAACAGGTAAAACTTGAGGCACATCCAAATCTTTTAACAATTTTAGTAACCATATTAACTCACAACCTGTAATAGCCATGGCCCTATATTCTGCTTCAGCAGATGACCTAGAAACTACAGGTTGTTTTTTACTTTTCCAAGACACAAGTGAATTACCCAGAAATATACAATACCCAGTTATACATCTACGAGTAGTAAGACACTTACCCCAATCAGCATCAGAATAGCCACGAAGACACAAATCAGAACTTTTAGAAAACAAATTACCTTTTCCTGGTGATTTTTTCAAATATCTCAAAAGCCTAAGAGCAACTTTCAAATGAGACTGAAGCGGTTTATGCATAAACTGACTTAAGCAACTGACTGTATACGCAATATCAGGTCTAGTAAGGGTAAGATATATTAACCTACCTATCAATTGCTGATAAACAGTAACGTTAGACAATTCAGAATCATCACAACCAGCATTCAGTTTATCTGTTATAATGACATTTTGCTCAATAGGAATACTGACAGGTTTAGCACCCAACATACCAAAGTCATTTAAAAGCTCAAGACAATATTTTCGTTGAGATAACACAAGACCATTATCAACATTAAAGACTTCTATTCCTAAGAAATACTTTAACTTTCCAAGATCTTTTATCTTAAAACTCTCACTAAGGAGCTGTTTTATTTTATTAAGCTCATTAACACAACTACCAGTTAACACAATATCATCCACATATACAAGCAATATGCAAATATGATTATTACTATGTTTAACAAACAAGGAATAGTCATTTACACTTTGTTGAAACCCAATTTGTAAAAGAGTATTTGTAAGTTTTTCATTCCATTTACGAGGTGCCTGTTTCAACCCATATAAAGATTTAATCAACTTACACACTTTATTGGTTGAATCAGTAAAATACCCTTCAGGAAGAGACATATACACTTCCTCATCCAAGGACCCATATAAAAAAGCATTATTTACATCAAGTTGAAACAAACTCCAATTATTTTGAACAGCCAATGTAATTACACATCTAACTGTAACCATTTTTACCACTGGACTAAATGTTTCATCAAAATCTAGACCTTCCTTTTGACTATATCCCTTAGCAACTAACCTTGCTTTATATCTTTCAATCTCTCCATTTGATTTATATTTAATTTTATATAGCCATTTACATCCAACAGGTTTTCTACCCTTAGGTAAATCAGTTAAAACCCATGTTTCATTCCTAATTAATGCTTCCATCTCTTCATTCATTGCCAACACCCAATTATGGTCAACAGAAGCTTCCTTATACGTCCTAGGTTCATAACTCTTACTAAGAGATGAAACAAAACATAAATTTTCAGAAGACAGGTTTGAATAATTCATAACCTTTTCTAAACCAAATTTTACTTTTCCTTCAATCACATAGTCACTATATTTTCTGGGAACCACAGATTTTCTACTAGATTTCCTTAGTAGATCACCCTCAGATACATTATCCTTATCATAAGACAAGTTGGTAGTCTCAATGTGTCCATAGTTATCACAAAGCTCTTCTGGTTCAAAGCTTCCATTCTCACCAGTAACAGTATCTGTTCTGGTAGTATCTGTTTTATGAACAGTACTGGGAGAAGGGAACTCCAAATCCTCAGAATTAACTTGTGTACTAGGACCTTGAGAACTACTACTGTCATCAGGATTTGTTTTATTTTCATCATTGGGAGGCATCTGGTTCTCAGAAGTATTATCAAAATCAAACACATTTAAGCTATCTAAGAACTGATTATTAGTAGGAAAGTATTCTTTAAGTTTAAAAGGATATATATCTTCACAGAACTTCACATCACGAGATTCAATAACAGATTTCTTTTCCAAGTCCCACAGCTTATAACCCTTCTTATTATTTGAATACCCTATTAATACACACTTATTAGCTCTACTTTCAAACTTATGTGTTGGATTTATATTTGTAGAGAAACATAAACACCCAAAATTCCTAAGATGATGTAAAGAAGGCTTAGACTTAAACAGTAATTGATATGGAGACAAACCACTGAGCACAGAAGATGGAATTCGATTGATAAGATATGTTGCTGTAAGAACACATTCAGACCACATATTCACAGGTAACCCCCCCTGAAACAGAAGAGATCTAGCGGAATTAAGCAAATGTCTATGTTTTCTTTCTACAACTCCATTCTGCTGAGGTGTATAAGCATAAGAAGTTTGATGTATGACACCTTTTTTACTAAAAAAACCTTGAAGTTGATTGTTTATAAACTCAGTACCATTATCTGATCTACAAACTTTTATTCGTTTTTCAAATTGAGTCTCAATTAAGTTAAAGAAGCTTTCAATGTTAGAAAACACTTCACTTTTAGACTTAAGCATATATACCCAAACAGCCCTAGAATAATCATCAACTATAGTCAGAAAATATTTAAACCCATCATGACTAGTTACCTTAAATGGACCCCATGAATCAAAATGAACCAGTTCACCTATTTCTGTAGATGTATGTTCACTGTTTGAAAATGAAACTCTAGTTTGTTTAGATTTATGGCATATTTCACATTTTTTGGACAGATCATTATAATTCAACTTTAGTTCAGGTTTCAAGACACTTAAGACTTGATCTGATGGATGCCCCAATCTACTGTGCCATAAATCAGCAGAAACAGAGCAGGCAAGCATACAAGAATTAACACAGTGTTCACCTTGTTTGTTTACACTATCCAGAATATACAACCCATCTACAGCTTTACCAGTCATCACAAGTTTCTTTTGTTCTAAGTCCTGAATATAGCAATGAGAATCAGTAAACAAACACCACAAGTTATTTTCTCTTGCCATTTTATTCACAGACAGAAGGTTCATGCAGTATTCAGGAACAACCAACACATCATTAAGAACTAGATTATCTGTTAACTTGAGGTTGCCAATTTGAGAAATTGAAGCTTTGGTTCCATTAGGATGACCAACAGTCAAGTTTAATTCAGAAACATCTAATAAGTTTATCATATTATTTGTTGATACAGACATGTGTTGATTAGCACCTGAGTCTACTATCCAATTTTCCTTAGAAACAATCTGTTTATGACTGTGAGAGCTGTTAGCTAACTGGAATAGATTTGTATTGAGGCACATACCAGCCATGTTAGCCTTTGGAGAACCAACTGGATTGTGCTCAGATATAAGTGACATGATTTTACTTATCTGTTCAGCTGTAAAAGGTTGAGACATTACAGAATTAGTAGAACCACTAGTTTCTACATTACTGGAATTGTTTTGAGCCCTTTGAACATTTGACTTCTTTTTATAATTTGGAGGGTAGCCAACAATTTCATAGCATTTATCTATTGTATGCCCAGTCAAATTACAGTGAGAACATTTTTGACCTTGGCCTTTATTTTGTTTCTTTTTATTTTCAACAAATTTAGACACAAAAGCAGAGACTTGAGTCTTTCCTTGATTATTTATTCCCCTATGTGATTCTTCAGAAGATATTATAGCAAAAGCATTCTTTACAGTAGGTAAAGGTTCCTTAGACAGAATAGTAGTTCTAATTGGTTGATAGACATCATCAAGGCCCATTAAGAATTGCATTAGTTTGAGTTGTTGATTATGAGCAGTGATTTTTGTGGAGGCATCACAAGTGCAGGTAGGTAAATCTGATAGTATGTCATATTGTCTCCACATGGAGTTAAGTTTGTGATAGTAATCTGACAGAGATTGACCATTTTGGCTAATAGAATTTATTTGCTTATGTAGGTTATATAGAACAGATCCATCAACTTTACTATAGGTTTCTTTAAGCTCATTCCACACATCAGATGCAAGTTGAGAGAATATTTGACCAACATATAACTCCTCAGATATTGAGTTGAGTATCCAAGACAGAACAACTGAATTACAACGATCCCATTGATTTGATAAAACAGGGTCATTGGTTTGTTTTTTACAAGTGCCATCAAGAAAGCCTACTTTATTTTTTACAGATAGGGCAAGCTTTATTGATTTTGCCCAGACAGTGTAATTTTCTGTTCCTTTCAACTTTATGCTTATTAGAGAGAGGTTATTAGTGTCACTTGCATGAAGATATAAGGGATTACTAAAGTCCAAGTTATTAATTTGTGTTCCATCACTTGTTTGTATTGCAAACTCAGCCATTTATGAGAGATATTTAAAGAACAATCACTTACAATCACAGCAAGAATCACACAGATCAGATGTACAGATACAGATAAAACAAGAGTATACACAGCACAGGATCAAAGAACCACACAGTAAGATGACACAGCAATCATACACTCAATCACCTGGACTCAATTGGTACAGGGACAACGAAGCCTATCCAGGGACCAGATTCCAAGACCACTCTTAATGGTGGCTGGACAAGTATAGATAGGGAGTTGTATTTTTCCCAAATCCCAATTGATCAGGTGAACATATACACAATTACACAGACAGCCCCAATGAATAACACCACACAAAACCACCAGACTTATTTACAAACAGGGATATAACAACAAGAAATATGACAAGAAATAGAAATAAGGAGGGTAAGGGACCCTTATCTATAGTCCAAGTATTAACACTAATGGGCAGTTGATTCCCGTATGTTAATACTCCCACGGAAACTCATTAGTGAAGGGACTTGCTACAGAATAGGGTGAGAAGACTTACAGTGATATAGCACACACCAAATATGACTGAACCTTCAGCCCACTTGTGGAGATGCTTCACAGAGCCACAAAATATCTCAAGCAACCAAATGTACGTTGTTTGACACGAGTTTTTTGTTTTCAGCGGAAGACGATTATATGATTCAATGACATAGAGAACATGAATCAGACCCAGGGTATAACAAACACACACACATGAATCTAGGTTTGGATATTAGTGTGTTATTCGAACCTGAGTTCTTGTAGGTAGATCAGATCTAAATCGATCTGATACAGATGCAAGAACCCTTAGGGTTTTGATCTAAATCGACGTTTTAAGATTCAACGGGAGATGAGATCAGTATAGATCTGGTGTCACTTTTCAAGGACACATATGAGGATATCTGAAATCACCTTGACAATCTCGTTCTATTAGGGTTTATTGAAAACTGAGTTTTATGAATAAAACGATGTATCAAGAGCAACGAGGCTCTGATACCATGTTAACAAAAATAAATCTCATCGTTTATACAAAACAACAGTTTATACAATTAAATCTGTGTAAGTTCTTAGCTACAAACAAGATATGAACTCAACAAGAACAAATACTAACCTGCAACAATGTGTTGCAGACTACAATCGATGAACCCAAACGTATGAACAAGAAGATGAGATGAACAACTCTTACTGGATTCTTCTCTAATGTGATTTTGGAGAAAACCCTAAAACAAGATCTGACCATCTGAATCTTCGAGAAGAAGATATCCTCTTATATACACACGTGCATATATCCAGGCAACTAGCTGGATCTTCAAGCCCAAGCCCACGAGCAGTGAATCTCAAAGCCCAATGAATATCCAATCCAAAGCCCAATGAATCTCAGAAATTATACTACAAAATAACCATAAAACTAAAATAAGTAAAACTATCTTATATCCAGTTGAATTAGATATAAAATGAGTATATATTTTAACACCTAGTCATTTTCATTTCTATTATTTCGAGAACCATGTATTTCACAAAGCATCCATGAGTGTTTGGATTGACTAACGTGTGGCCCTATGGCCTATGATTTAAAGATAGCAAAAAAGCATTACATGTGCCCTTTGATAAGGATTGATGTATTCTCAATCGACAATCGTTTCTAAACACACTTTGTTCAATTTTCACATTCCGTTAGTCCACACCCACACAAACATTCAAATAACATGACATCATCATTACATAAACAATGATGGAAGCCTGAGAATGGCCGATCTATTAGTTTGGTTCCAGTTTAACTCAATCAAAAGCCTCTGGCTATTTACAAGTACATATAAATTAAAGGGTATATATAGTAAAGAAAACCATTACATTTTCTAACATATTTTTATAAGAAAGTCTCTTAACATAAATATAGTATATAGAAAAAATTGTGACCTTTGGTTCTCATATTTTAAAAACTATAAAGTTAATCTAAATTTTTGTATAGACGTTGCAAGTTTGGTCCCCAAACTTTAATTGTTGCAAAATTAGTTCAAACTTTTATGTGGACGTTACACTTATGGTTCCTAAGTTAAACTAAAAGTTAGTCATAACTTTATAACATGCATAAAAGCTAAATGAATATAATATTAGAAACCAAACATGTAACGAGTATACAAAAGTTTGGATGTTTATAATTTTTAAAGTTTGAGAACCAAGCATGCAATTTGATGAAAACATAGGGACCATTTACGCAACTTTCTTTGCAAGTATATTAAAGTTTCTTAACTTGTAAATAATGCACAAAAAACTAATGACTAACTACAATAACTTTTTGTATATTATGCCATCTTGTTTTAATTAAATTAAGAGTAATTAAACAAGTTTAGTGATTTTAATGTACAAAAATTAGTTCAGTGACTCTAATGTACAAATTTAGTCAAAGTTGACTAGTTGACATCTGCTGGCGCCGGTGTTAGCATTTATGGATCAATGGTGATGGTCGATTGAAGACGTGGCATTGAAGTAAAGTTTGGTTCCCCTTTTTATTTGTATTTGTATTTGTTTTAATTTTAATATTATGAATTTTTTTGCATTTTAATGTAAAAACAGAAAAACTTAATGATCATTCGCTCCAAAGACCACCTTTTTATATAATTGACCGAACAATGAAGATCAAGATTGTAGTTTTTTTGTAAAGTTAGTGGCCAAACTCACAATATGAACGTATGACATGGACCGTTTGTGTAATCAACTCTAAAAATTATATTAAGAAATTTTTTATCACAAAACCAAGAAAGTATATAGCATTATGACGTTAACCCTACATTAGAATTATTTATTTATATTCCTATTAAAAAATCTATGTCTACATGTTGCAGAATTTAAACTATTATTTTTTATTAGTAATTAATTTGATTATTTAATAAGAGATAGAACCAGAAAAAATTGAAGAGAATAAATATGATGTTGACACGTGTCCCTTATAGTTGTCATTTTATTTATTTAGAACGGATGCATTCATTATTATAATATCTTAGGGACCCACACATTAGATGAATTGAAGTGCAAATTAGGACGATTAATATTAAAGTTTAAAAGATTAAAAGGATGATAAAGGATATAGACCTGGCGTAGTTTGGTTTAGGTTTGAAGAAGGCATGATGATGATGGAGTTGAGAGATGGGTTGGACCAACTTTTTCTTTTCTTGTCTGCTTGGTCCTCATGACAATTGTCATGTACAAAGCGTGATCTAAATTCATCTTGTTTAATCTCTTCATCATAATCTATTCAACGGTATTTCATAATTTTATTTCATTTAAGAAACCTTTTATATCTTTTATTATTTTTAAAACAAAAGTAACAATCATCGTGTTCTGCATTCTTAAACATAATGCAAGCGTAGGTTTCTAATCCAAGTTCATTTCTTTTGCTCGATTTAAGTATAAACATGAACTACATAAATATATGACAGTAGTTATATAAATGTACTTCGTTTTCTTATATTATTGTTGTCACTTTGTTTTTGTCAAGTGTTAGTGGATGTACGTGTCGACTTGTTCTCTAAAACAATGATTATCAACTTTAGTGGAGTTTTGTCGTTTTTAAGTACAAACTAAGTAGTGCTTGTGTGTTACGACAGTAAAATTAACGTGGTTAAGTACTTATAACTTTTTGCAATAGTATTTTTAAGAAACATACATAGGAAAATGTTAAGGTAACCTTGCAATTACTTGCACCTAAGAGACTATACATATGAAAATGTTTTCTCATAGTACATTGCAATAGTATTTTTAAGAAACATGGACACATTCTATCACATATATAAATAACTAACTTAATCTTGGGATCAATTGTTGATTATGTTTTACAAAGATATTCTTACTTTCATGCAGGGGCGAAGCTTTTAAGGGGCGGGGGGGCCGTCGCCCCCCCTATTTTTTCGTCCGTAGTGTTAAATTTTAGCCCGATAGTGTAAATTTTTGGCCCGGTAGTGTAAATTTTTATATAAATATCGAGTTCGCCCCACCTGAAAAAAATCATTTCGCCCCCGCCCCCTTACAAAGTTGGTTAAGTTCCGCCATTGCTTTCATGTAACGTTGCATTTTAAATAATATGGTTTGATAAATAATAAAAAAATAGTTAATGCAAACTTATACCAAAAAACGTATATAACTTCTAAATAACAACCAACCTATTCTAATATTCATTTATATACTACTAGTTTTAGTTACCCTTGTATTACACGTGAGGTGGAGAGTTAATTATTAAAATAACACATAAACATAAATAAAACTAAATGTATTACATGGGTTTAAAAAATAAAATTGATTAGTTATTGATTGTTATTTATATAACACTAACTTTAGTAAACACGTGTATTACGCGAATTAAAAATAAAATACTAATTATGATGAAAGTTTATGAAGTATAAAATAATATTTTAAAATAAGATATGATTAAAATTACATATGAGTAATAACTATAAGTAATAATTTTAATTTTTATTCTAAAAAAATTTAACCATTTTTTTCAAACAAACAGTATTAGAAATATCATTTTTAAAAGTTTTTTATTATAACTCCTAATTTTAATTATTTTTAGTTTATAAAGAAGTTTACTTTTTAAAAAATCAATTTTAAGATATTTTATATTGTTAAAAATGTTTGCTGTTTTAAAAAAACTCTTATTTTATAAAATTTTGTTTTCTAGAAATAATATTAATAAAAAGACATATTTTCTTAATTTATTATGAAATATTTTTAATCTTAAAAAGAAGTAAAACTATGTAATCTTTAATTTAGGTAACTATTATAAGAGGAGAGAGAGGCGGGAAAAACAAATTTAGGAGACCTAGAAATTTGACAAGTGTCCCTCTATATTACTCTTTTAGTATTAGATATAGATTCAAATAAGAAAAATAATCGTATTTTACTCGAATCAAAATCCAAAATGAGGCCCAACCCTTTGGGCTATATTTAAGATAGGCAAGTCTTATTGGGTTGCATCTTGTATAGTATTTGCATCGGCCCAAGTCACAAGTTAAAAATGACTATGACGTGCTACAAATATTATACAGTTTAATCTTTATAATCTAAAAAAATGATACATGTGAGGGACACGTTTCACCATTACATTCAAATTGATATTTTTGATAAGTAATTTTTTTATAAATAAAAAAATAATTAAAATTTAGAGTTATAATAAGGAAAATTTTTAAAAAGGACAAGTTTTAATACGGTTTGTTTTGAAACAAAATGTTTATTTTTTTTCAAAATAAAGTTTTAAAAAGTTAATATCAATTTTTTATTATTTATATTCCTTACTAATACGTAATTTCAATCATATCTTATATTGAATATTGTTTTATCTTTAACAAATTTTCATTATATTTAAAATGGTATTTATTCAACTCATGTAATACGCAGATTTACCAAAACTAGCATTGAGAATAATTATGTATTCTCCTTTAATATATCTAAGTTTTTTTTAAACTCTATGTGTTATAGTTTTATACTATAACAATCGTATATGATAAGAGCGTAACTGCTCTTAAAAAGGATGATAAACATTTTGATTCATTAGTTTTAGAGTAAATTACGCTTTTCGTCCCTGTAGTTTGGTGGTTATAACGCTTTTCATCCAATAGTTTAAAAATACTCGATTCAACCACTGTGGTTTAAAATATGTTACAATCAAGTCCATACCGTTAATTCCATCCAATTTCCCCGTTAATTTTTTTGAAAATGACGAAAATACCCTTGACTATAACATATGTGGGTCCCACTCCACCCCACTATACCTTAACCCACTTTCTCTTCCTTTGACCACATCCGAACCACCTTCACACGCCACTCACCAGCAACCACCACCGCCACCACCCGCCGGCTACCACCACCTGCCAATCGCCCATATCCGAATCAGTACCATCACCGACAGCCAACTGACGAACCTACATCTCCTTCTTGTTGGATCCGAATCGTGTTCTTTTTGACATTCAATTTGGGGTTTTGGATTTTGGATTTGGGTTTTTAGGAACTTGTTGTTCCGTTAAAGCCATCTCCGATGAGCTGCTTAACGAGCTGCTGGAAGATGATGATGATAACGAAGATGATGACATTGACGAGCGAGGAGGAGGTTTCGGAAACCTAGGAACTCGAGAACGAACTTCGATTACTGAATCTGTAGCCATATCTAACGAATCACGCCGTGAAAGCCTCGGGATTTTGGATTTGGGTTTTTTAGGGTTTTGCGTTGTGGCATTGGTGGTGGTGGAATTTTTGTTCCGATGGTTGTGTGGATGTGTGGTGGCGGTAGCGGTGGGTGGTTGTGTGTTTGTGTGGTGGCAGTGGTAGTGGTTGTGTAATGGTGGTGGCGGTGGCTGTATGGTAGCGGTGGCGTTGGCTGTATGCACATGTGGTGGCGGTGGCTATGTGGCGGTGGCGGTGGCTATGTGACGGTGGCTGTGTGCCTGTGTGGTGGCGGTGGCTGTGTGCCTGTGTGGTGGCGGTGACTGTGTGGTGGTGGCAGTTAGGTGGTCGCTATGGTGTGGTATCAGTTAGGTGGTCGCTCGGTATCAGTTAGGTGGTCGCTCGAGGGTAGCAGCAGTGGTGTATGGAAGTGACGGTGGTCTTGGTTTGGATCGGGGACTTCAACTTCAACGGCGATTGCTCTAACGGCGAGGCTGTGTGCGGCGGTGAAGCTCCGGCAGTTGGCGTGGGAGAACGTGGTGATGGAGGCGGAGGCGATGGTGGCGGTAATGGCAGTGGTGATGGAGGGGGTATAAAGGGTTGTGAAGAGGATGAAGGGAGAGAGTGAGTGTGTGTAAGTAACAATTTAAGTCCAAGGGTATTTTTGTCTTTTTGCATACACTTAACAGAAAAGTTAGATGAGAGTTAGTGTCTTGGACTTGATTGTAACATATTTTAAACCACAGTGGTTAAATCGGACGTTTTTAAACTATTGGATGAAAAGCGTTATAACCATCAAACCACAGGGACGAAAGGCGTAATTTACTCTTAGTTTTATAACTTAACTTCATGAAATATTCATATCCATAAAGTTGTAAATCAAAGTGTCATCAATCATTTTAATGAATCAAAACTTCTCACCACATTAATTTCTCAAAGGATCTAAACTCGTACCTATGACTTTGAAGGCCTAGGTAACCAAGGAAAACAATACTAAGTATGCACGTCACTTGTTCTTCGTGTGACTCGAATGTACAATAGAACAACAACAACACAAGCCATCACATATCCTCCGATTATAACATCACCACCAGCTTTCGACTGGTTGGATTTATGATGCCATGGCATCTGTTCGGCTAGAGGATAAGGTGCACCTTCGTTTCCCATTGCATCCAGACTTAAATGAGCGGCAGAAAGTGATAAATCAGCTGGTGGTTGGCTTGGCCCGACAAGCCGAATGAACCCGACCTCTAATCGGCTGGTTGCATTGGTCTTTGTTAAGAACATAACCAATGTTGTAATGAAAAGAAGCCACACACCACCCATTTCAAATATATGAAATATTTGAATGTTGATTCGGATTTTATCAATAATTAAGACATTTATACTTGCACATGAGATGATGGGTCTTTAGGTCTTTTGGGGTGTGCTTATTATTTTAAGTTAATTTGTTTGGTAGGGCATGTATGTCTATAGCTTTGACTAGTGTTGAAAGCAGTGTTGTTGAGACCGGATCGGACCGGCCGGTCCGACCGGTTCGACCGCGAATCGGGGGTTGGTCCGGTCCGGTCAGGAGTGATTCGTTTTTGTGCCATTGAACCGGCCGGTCCGAACCGAACCGGCGGTTGGACCGGCGAACCGGCCCGGTTCCGACCGGATTTCAGTTTTTTTTTTTTTTTTTGATTTTAGTGGGTAAAAACGGGGTGTTAAACCATAAATTAGTACGTAGGATATACAAATATAGTTAAGTTTTATATATAACTATAAAATATATGTATAAATCATATATAAATTACTTATATTTAATTACATATATAAATATAATTAAAATATAGTTAAATCCGGTCCATCCGGTCCATCCGGTCCGACCGGTCCGACCGGTCCGACCACCAAACCAGTAAGGCGTCCGGTTCGACGTCCGATCCGATTCTGAAAACATTGATTGAAAGTGAGCCGTGAAAGCTTCCTAGATGTATCAGAAAAATTTAACTTGGGGAGGTTGTATACTTGTATCCAGAACGATTTAATTTATATAATATAATATTATTGTTAATTGTTAAATTAATGAAATCTAAAAATTTATATGTTTAATATATAAAATACTAAACGATAAAATAACTTTATCATGCATATCTTCTATATATTCTATATAATACTAAAACTGACATGATTACTAATTACTTTTACATATATAACATGATAAAATATTCCATGCAGCTTATATCACTTTAATAACCTCAGCTAGTACATCTTGAACCTGCTCAGCAACAAGCGTTTTACCATGAGTACCCTGTAAATTTATAAAAATATTTCATATCAGTAACTCATCTATGTAATTTGTAAAACGTTTCGACAAATGGCGTACCTCAATGCATGCGGTAACAAGAACGGCCCCTTTCGTGGTGATAACGTTTGTATCAATAAGTTCAATCCCGAGCAAACTCATTGCCTCGATTAGCTTTGTAAACCCTCCTATTTTCTTCTCGAAAACTATCTTCATCCACAGCTTATTCTCATCAATATGAGTCACCGTTACTTCTGACTATATCAAGAAAATGGTCATAAATCATGCTTAAGAAAGAATAAATGGTTCATAGGTTGAATTTTTCCAATCAACTATGGTATAAAAATAATATACCATTACTGTTAGTAAAAATACAACCCGTGACTTGTTATTTTTATGTGAAATCCAACCTCTATGCCCCATTTTTTCATGTTTTCCACAGGATGATTTTGGATAATATCAAAAGATGGTTCCTTTGTCATTTGTGCTTCCATTTCAAGAAGTTCGTTACTTAGATTTGTGACAGAAATTTTAAGCTCCTTGATGTAATCAATGGCGTCTGTTATGATTGTTTCTTTGTTCATCTGAAATCAAGAAAATTTATCCTTTTATAATTATCTGATATAGATATATAATAATAACATTTGAACAAACAAAACTAAAGATTATTGTTCTGGATCATTGCATTTGTTATCTTTGGAACTACAGATCGTAATTCTAGCATCCTGGATTTAAGCTTTTCGCGTCTCTTTCTTTCAGCTTTGAGGTTCTTGGACTTGTATTTTCCATCATGGTCATTATCATCGCCGTCGTCTTCACAATTTTGTCTCATGTTTCTGCAAACCCGTTCAAGACCGCTGTCAGTCTCTTCCACCACAGATGATATATCCTCGAAAAGATTAGAATACTCCATGTAAGAATGGCTCAAGAGCATTCTTAGTTTCAAATGATAAGAAAGGGTTGCATTTTTATAGGGAGTATGTGCAAGAATTTGATGAAAAAGTTGTTAAGCAGCTTATGTTCACAAGAGTATCATTGCCATAGGGTGGGGTGGGGTGGGGTGGGGAGGGGAATCTTCTTGTTATTGGTCAAAATTTTGTGGGGATGTTAGGAAGCTAAAATCTTGCCATCATAAATAATGAGTGGTCAAGATATTATCAAAAATTGATTGATTTTATTGATATTCTGTTAAACAAAGAAAAACTTATAGCTTTCAAGTGATTTTAAGATTAAAAAAAAAATTAGTGTAAGGTTGATTCGAGTACGTGTGTCTAAATTGTAAATGATTTGATTAAGCTAGTTTGTGAACAAGATCACTAAATGGGTAATTATATGTTTATTGAAAAAGAAATTGTAACTTGATCATATAATTTTCTCTGTTTTTGTTACTTTCATGAAAGAATGCAACAGTTTTTATATTATACAAAGTCTTTCCTCTTTACTCTTTAGTATATTGAATATGGCGTGTTTGGCTGGATTATATGATTTTGTGATATAAAATGTATTTTACATGTTAAAACTAAGAAATTTTATTGGTTGTTAGATTGGTGTGTACTATTCTTTCTCCAAGGCAATGTTTGATTGCTCAAGTACACTTATGACCAAGGAATAGAAGGTTAAAGAATATTCTGTAATTTACTTGATATATGCTCAGTTATTTCTAAAAATATACATAAAGTGCTATTTATTTATATAAAATTAAAGGAGGTAAGGTACATGAGTAGAACGTTATAAATTAGGCCGTTCAAAAAAAGAACGTTATAAATTAGATTAAACAAGTACTCTTTTATGGTGTGGTTTGAATTAATTTTTTTTTGTCTATGTTTTATTATAGACGTTAGTAGTTAAAAATAATATTAAGACAATATGATTACTATATAGATTAAAAAAAATCTTGAGTCTTAAAAAACAATATGATGAGCACTTTATGAAAAAAAAGGGATGTTTTGATGATGCTTAGTATTAGGTGACACTCGTTTGAATTAACTGAAACTTATATATCACATACTCATTTACACGCATTAAAACCAAAAACATTAATATACCATATAATCTTATAAAACATTACAACTAGTATTTCAAAGTTTTTAACAACATTATACATTCTAAAAGTGTTACAAACTTTAAATTATTACAAATATATAACCGGTGAATTTATACTTTGAGTATATATATATACTTTAAATCAGTTTTTGAGATGAGTATGATTGTTTAATATTAAGCTTCTAGTATCGAGAACTAGAATTAAGCTTTCCGTGTTGCTGCGGATGCGTAAAACCGTGTCAAATAATACCAATGTCACACAACTGCTAACGACCACTAATACTGAAGTTTCGGTGTGTTGATACGGAGAATTTTAACCAAAACGTAAAACATAGAAAAATATAACTAAGTCGATCTAAGATTATTGTGCTGTGATGAACTCTTCAAACGGGAAAATAGACATAAGAGTTAAGTTTAATTTTACTCCTTGAGGTTTGTTAAAAATTTCAGTTTTTCTTCAAAAGATTAAAAACATCAATTTACCTGCAAAAGTTTCATAAATTGTTTCAATTTCAGTACAAAAGTTTTATTAGATGTTTCAACTTTATCTAAAATAATAAAACATCTGGAGTGAAATTGAAACAACATATAAAACTTTAAAGGTAAATTGATGTTTTTAATCTTTTGGAGAAAAATGGTTACTTTAGTCAAACTTTAGGGAGCAAAATTAAAATTAACTCTAGACATAAAATGATAAACCATGCACACACATTGAATTGTGTTAACTTACCAAATTTAGAACGAAACGTAAAAATTTTGAATCACGCATGCATGTTATGTCGTCTTAACTTGCAAAACTTAGAACGAAACATAAAAACGATGATTTACGAAATATGAAAAGTATATGGGAACAAAGTTGAAAATATAAATGTTGTGAGATTAAATTGTAATATATGAAGAGTTTTGGGTTAAAAGTAAACAAAGTCAGATTTGAGAAGTTTAATTGTAAAAAAAATGAAAAATTTTATGTTAAAAGTGAAAAATCAATTTTTTTGGAAAACTTCCTATGCATAAGATACAACTCCATTATGCATAGAGAAGTTGATAATTAATAATATATGAATTTAACATGTAATTCCTAGTCATATAAGAGCATCCACATCTCACCCTCTATATATTTATGAGTGTGTTTTATATATTATAGAGAATAGTTTTAAGTTGTTATGAGTATATGATAGATAATGTATTACTGTTCATCTCTATATTTAATAAAACATTGTTCATCTATATTAATATTTTTTAAAGTATTTATGAGTAGAGTATCGAGAAAAAATAATAATAAAGGTATTAAAATATATTATTTAATTGAAAATGATAGAAAAAAAATAATGATTTTATTGTAATTATAAAGATAGAGATGAATAATAATAACCGTCCATTTTCATGTTCGATTTGTCCATGATCTTTTTAATAGGGGTGTTCATGGTTCGGTTTCAAACCGCGAAACCGTCCAAACCGGTCATCGGTTCGATTTCACGGTTGGTTTTTTTTCTAAACTTTCGGTTGGTTGGTTTCAAAATTTTCAAACCGTTGTGAACGGTTTGGTTTACGGTTTGTACCAAAAACCGGTCGTAAAAAACCGGACCGAACCGTATATCAATATATACACATATATGTATGTGTGTGTGTATATATATATATATATATATATTTATACATAACTATTAATTCAAGGTTAAAGACTTAAAGTTTGTACACAGGTTTAGAGCTGCGTTTTGACATGTTTTAGGACCTATTTAAGGCCGTATTTAGGTAGGATTTTGGACCTGTTTAAGGTTGCATTTTGCTAGTTTTTTGGGCTGTTTTTGACAGCTCAAAGACTTGCTGTTTTTGAGAGCTCAAAGACTTGGCTTAAATGGGCCTAAAAAAGCCCAAACCGCGAAACCAAACCGGAACCAAACCGGTTGCAATGGTTCGGTTTGGTTTGGTTTTTACTTTTGATTGGTTCGGTTTTGGTTTTAAGTGATAAAAAACCGTTACTAACGGTTCGGTTACGGTTTGATCTAAAAACCGCGAAAACCGGACCGTGAACACCCCTACTTTTTAACATAAGGAAAAACAATCAAACCAATGGATAGAAATTAGGGTTTTGACTCGTAAAAACTAAAAACCCCCCAATAAAGAATCTTGGACTTAACTTCAATAGTATTTATTGCTCTGAGTGTGAAGTGGCTTAATTTCATCCCTGAAAATGTCTACCATTACTCGCATCTTCCGCACATTCTCCACATCTGTCGCCAAATCACCGGTGAAATCTATCTACGATGATCTCTACCATGAACGGAACCTCAAAAGGGTTGTACAGAAGTTCAAGAAGTTGTCGGAATCGCATTTGTTCCGTAAACAAGCCAACGTTTACGACAACACAGTCCGCCGTCTCGCCTCCGCAAAGAAATATAAATGGGTCGAAGAAATCTTAGAGGATCAGAAGCAATACCATGATATTTCTAAAGAAGGGTTTGCGGTCAGGTTGATTTCTTTGTATGGGAAAGCAGCCATGTTTGATCATGCCTCTAAGGTGTTCGACGAAATGCCTGAGAGAAACTGCGAGCAGACTGTTAAGTCTTTTAATGCCCTTCTTGGTGCGTGTGTTAATGCCAAGAAGTTTGATAAGGTTGATGGGCTTTTTAGGGAGTTGCCTGGAAAGATATCGTTGACTCCGGATATTGTTTCGTATAACACAGTGATCAAGGCTTTCTGTGAGATGGGTTCGGGTGATTCGGCGGTACAAGTGTTTGATGAAATTGAAAAGAAGGGCTTGAAGCCTGATTTGATTACTTTCAATACTTTGCTCATTGGGTTTTATAGCAATGGTAGGTTTCTTGATGGGGAGAAATTTTGGGCTATGATGATGAACACTGGTATTTCACCTGATATCAGAACTTATAATGCTAGGTTGGTTGGATTGGTTTTAGAGAAGAAGACAGCTGAAGCTGTTGAACTCTTTAACCAGTTGTGTTCTAAAGACCTCAAACCTGATGTGTTTAGCCACAATGCTATTATCAATGGTTTCTGCAACGATGGCAACTTACAAGAAGCAAAGAAGTGGTATACTAAATTGGTGCAAAGTGATTCTGCTCCTAATAAAAAACATTCGCAGCTGTAATTCCATTAGCCTGTAAAATGTCTGATTTTGATTGGGCGGTTGAGCTTTTCAAACAAGCTTTTGAACGAAAGTGTCTTGTGGATCCGAATGTCATGCAACTCGTGATTGATGGATTGGTTAAGGAGTCAAAAACTGAAGAAGCTAAGCAACTTGTGGAGATTGGAAACTCAAACAAGTTTAGATGCTACAACCTGACCATGCCTACAGAGGAGTAATGTATGAACTTTGATTCTTGTTTTTTTCTTTTCAGATGTTTTCAAGATTATGGTGATCACTGATCAAAAGAATTCTAGACACACAAGTGATTTGGTTTTTAGGTCGGTTTACTATTAGAGGGTTTCTTGTAAGTTTTGTTCTTGTTGTTGTGAATTTCATAAAATGGAACTGTATTTGGCTTGCCCAAAGAATGCTATACTTTGAGCTTTTTTGCTTCCTTTTAATTCTGTAATGAGTTTTGAGTTTGAATGCTGAAACCTCTTGAATAATATAGTTTATGTATATAATGAGAGTACAAACTGTGCAAATTTTATATATTCTGATACATTTCTGAATCAAAAAGGCATATGAATTTAAAAACATACTGTTATCCAGAATAAAATACAGTTGAATGCCTTCGTTACATTAACTTTAGGCTAAAGAATTTAGCTTCTTTTCAAGCAGTTTAGCCCGTCTAAGAGCATCCAAAGCCTCGGCTTGCTTTCCTGCACGTTTCAAATTTACAGCCTTAACTTTTTCGGCCTTAATCTGTTCTTCCAGCTCTGTGGTCTCACTCTTGTTGGCCACCAGTTTAGCTTTGACAGGCTCAGCCTGAACCTTGCTGACCACAGGTCTTGTCTTAACCGGCTCAGTCTTCTCAAGTGAAGACTGAGCTACACCACCTTCTATTCCTACTTCTTTAAGAGCAGACAGAAGTTGAGGATCGAGAAAATCCTCAATACTAACATCGTCAACAGGTTCTGCTGGTTTGGTCAACTCATTGGCAGCTTCTAGTTGACTTTCAAGATTCTTGGCCAATTCAAACTCTGCATCCGCTTCCTCATGTCGACCTTCCCTTCTCAGCTTTAGTGCTTGCCTCTTGTGGCTTAAAGATTCTTGCTGTAACTTAAAACGTTCACGAGATGACAGTTTAGGTGGAGAATCATCGTTGTCTTCCTTTTTAGTCACTTTACTAGTGCTCGGTACTGGGGTTTTATCCTCTGTATGTGAATCTGGGGATTTATTATGCGCATCCATACTCTCTTTTTCTAGAAGTTTAGCCAGCTTTAGTTCCTCCTTAGCTTCTGCTAACTTTCCTTCCCTTTTCAAGCTGACAGCTTTTCTTTTGTGAGCCAAGATTTGCTGTTGCACAGAGTTTGACTCGGTTACCCCAAATTGAGGCTTCACATGTTCAAATACATCACCCATCGAGTGCTTTGATCCCAAAGATTCTTCCTTGATTCCCATTTGAGGCTTTTCATGTTCAAAAACATCACCCTGAGCACTCTTTGATCCAAATAATTCTTCCTTGATTCCCGTGTAAGGCTTTTCATGTACAGAAACCTCACTAACTGTTTTTTCAGGTAAATTGTTCGCCAAAATCGTTTCTTGACTTGGTGTTTCCAGTTCTGCCAACTGCGCTTCTAAATCTTTTGTAGCTTTTAGAACTTCTTCAGCTTCTTCAAAATTCCCTTGACGTCTCAGAGCCAGGGACTTCCTTTTTAGGGCTAAAAGTTCCCTTTGAATCTCAGCTTTACTCTTCTTTGGTACCATGTTTTGTTGTTTTGGTGGTCCAGCCTCCGCTGCCACATCATCTTGCCAACCTAAATTCTCTAGAAGTGCAAGATATGATGGATTGTTCATATCTTTTTCTGTTACATCTTCTCCTTGATCTTCAACATCCATTATTGGTGCAGAAAAGTCAATATGCTTCATACTTGCGGGTTTGGCTTTAGGCATGCTAACTTTGGGACCATTTTCTAATTCTTCAAGTCGCTGCTCGAGAGCTTTCCCTGTCAGTAATTCTTGATCCGCCTCATCCACTTTCCCTTCCCTCCTTAAAGCAAGTGCTTTCTTCTTTAAAGCAAGAAGCTCTCTTTGTATTTCTAACTTGCTTTTCGATGTCATTTTATGGTCGAATTCAAGTTTTTGCTTTGAAAGCGGCTCATCATCATTTTCTCGAGTGTCATGGGTCCCACCAGCATCAGCTTCGAGCAGCTTTGCCTTCTTTAGCAAGGCCAATGCCTCTGCGGTATTTCCAGCTCTTTTTTTATCGAGTGCTTCTCGCTTTAAAGACTGTATTTCACTTAAAAGTGACTCTTTATCAATAACATCATGATCTTCAGTCCACCCTAAAGATTGCAAAGCAGCTGACATTTCAGGGTCGTCCATATCATCTTCAGTCACTTCAAAGTTACCATCGAGGTAGGGCCCATCATCCATGCGAAGAAGACGGTCAAAGTCAATTTTAGTATTCCCATCATTTCCAGGTGCTAAAATATCTTCTTTATCAATGTCCATGCTACGAATCAACGATGTGAATTCCTCGTCTGAATCTTCATCGTCACCTAACAATTCTTGTTCTTCAATCTGCTTTTCAAGTATTTTAGCTCTCTTTAATTCTTCTTTGGCTTCTGAAAGCTTCCCATCACGTTTAAGAGCAAGTGCTTTTTTCTTGATAGCAACGACTTCAGATCGGTCAATACCCTTTTCAGGTTTATTAGTCTTTTGAGAAGCTTCTTTAAGCAGGGTTGATAATTCGCCCTCTAAAGTCATACTGACGGGCTTTTTATCAGCATCATGAAGATCAAGATCGGACCATCCAAGTTCTTTGAGTTCACTAACAAGATCATCTTTTTCTTTCGGTTTTTTCACATCTGCAACTTTTGAGTTCTCATTTGCACTGGTGGATGAAAGAGCTTTCTTACGGTTTTTTCTCAATTCGATCTCTAAGGTTGCAGCTTGTCTTTCAAGTTCTTTTCCTCTTTTGAAAGCTCTCAAGGCTTCTTCAGGCTTTTTTTCAGCTTTTAAAACTTTATACTTATTCTTTTCCTCCACAGCCCGTTGTCTCAGTTCTTCCGGAGTACTTGACTCAAGGTCAAACTCCATGTCAATGTTCGAAGACGATGCACTTGTAGCTCGCTGCATACTTGGAACTGACTCCTTATCTGATGAAATTGATCCATTACCGCTTACATCATCCTCATTATCAGATGCAAGTTTGAAGCCCCTGAAATTGAAGCAAAATATAGTATTATTCAACAAGTGTTATATCACAGCCATAATTTTCTAGCAAATATCAGAGATTACATCACTTATGAAGTTTATCATGTTTTTAAAAAGTCGAACAGAATCTGTGTTAGCATTAAACTTTACCTTTTCGAGACTTATTCTTGTGACCATATCGCATTTCAAAGCGTGCTGCTTCTTCTAAAGTTTTACAGGGGTCACAAATACGAACAGGTGATTCACCTTGTCCTCTTAAGTACATTCTTTGCTGGGTACAACTGCCACAGAACAAGCCCCCGCATCTTCGGCAATGATGCTGCAAAGCCACATATATATAAGTTATCAGAAGAAGAAAAAAACGATGTGCAATGCATATAGTATAATGTATATAACAGGATACATATTACATAAACACTACCCTTATAAATTGATATGGCTTTTAGCAGATATAAAAAAAGAAAAAAACACTACCAAAAAGTACAAAAACAACCAAGAGCTTATTGATCTCATCTACTACTATGTAATGCATTTGACGTCTTAACTCAGAAGGAGAGTCTATGGTTCTCAAATAGAGCATATAATCAACCAAAGGGCACATTGCAATAAAGACCATTGTATTTTCACTTTTTAGTTGCTGAACTGTGAACATGTTAACATAATCATCCAAACTGTCAACATCCGTTATATAAACCATTCAACAATGTTAGCAGTTTACAAGTTTTTCAAACAAAAGTACCAAACATACTAAGTTTTGCTGTTTTGTAAAGGATTGCGGTTTTAGTCATAACTTCTTAACTCCAGTGACCCAATTAGGAAAAAAGAAAAGGAGAGAGTATGGTGCTATTTGTTGCAATTGTCCTTAAAGTAATCATTGTGTTGTTAAATTGTTATAAAAACATAGTCCCTCCATTGGAAAAGAGACAAAGAGCAAGTGCACTTGACTTCTAATATCAAACCTGAAGTACAAAAATACTAACTTCTACCAAGTGTGATAAATTGTTACATTCCAATGCATATCAGTAGTTACCAATCAATAAATCCCAAGTACAATCCCTATTTAAATCATCCATCTCAGTTACTAATTTATATTTCTGTAAAATGAAAGTTCAAATCCGCAATAACAATGGAGTGCTACCAAGTTCAAACAAGATTACAATATAATCTAATTCGAAACAATTACAGAAGCAAAAGAAATTGTCTGTTAAAGAAAAACAGTTGTACAATGAAAAAATGATTTAATGAGTTGTAAATCCACTTTTAAACCGAGTGTTAGCTAATACTAATGATCATCGATTTTACCAGCATTAGCTAAACCATAGGGAAATAATCGGCCATTACAACAGCAAAGTGGATTAGATCCCTGAACAAGTATAAGCCAAAAACTGTCTACTTATAGAATTCGCTGCATACTCTAATTTGGTTATAACTATGCCTCAAATATTGGTTAAATCAAGTCGAAACTAAATTTGGATCTTAGTCAATTGACTTTGAGAAGTCAGATAAGATTTTACGAAGAATTAGTTTCGAAATCACATCAAGTTTAAGCAAACTTCAACAATCAATCTTCATCTATTTAAGCCAAATTGGAACAAGGGTTTAAAAATCAAAGTCGTAAAATTAGGCAAAGCAAATCCGATGAACCTTGCGTGATGAAAGTGAACTGAGAAGAACATCCTTGACAATGGGTCGCATCGATCACCAGTTATTTCCTCTCAGCGATGGCTTCGGAGGCAATCCGATCTTCTCCAACATCTTTACCGATTGAAACTGCGATTCCGTGACCAGAAGGGGAAGAAATCGATTCAGTCTGAAGAAAACTTGAACACAAAAGGGGAAATTGGATCCACCAAAGAACTCTGCTGTTTTTGACTTATTCAAGGGTAAAAACACAACAAATAAAAATACCCTTAAATAAGCTAAATTTTAACTTATTGAGAAGCATTTTGGTCATTTTCCTCCTTAAAAAGCTAAAAAGTGCTTTTGAAAAGGAGAGCCAAACACCCCCTAAGTCGTCGATGATTTGATTTTGATTTTGATTTTAATTTTGATTTTGATTTGATCTTTTTGATCTTGATCTTATATGGAGCAAATCGGACTCATTGTAGTTGATGGATCAATGATCAATCCATGGTTAATCGAGAAAATTAGGGGCTGCCAATTGGGTTAAAGCCCATTACGTCACCAGCTGCCCGAGTTAATCCGGCCGATAATTCAAGGTGCCTTGCTTTAAAAATTAAAATTAGATTGTGGGTCAAATTTTTATTTTCTTTTTT
>CM044001.1:124455094-124497594 GCA_024085815.1 Flaveria linearis
TACACACATTGTGAGGTTGATATTTTGTGTGGTGATTAGTTCAAACTTTATATATTTTTTGATTAGGGTTGTTGGTTTGAAGCAAAGTTGTTGTAATAATAAGTGTTTAAGTATAATGTTTGTGGTTATAATATTGTCTCACACATTGTGAGGTTGATATTTTGTGTGGTGATTAGTTCAAACTTTATATATTTTTTGATTAGGGTTGTTGGTTTCAAGCAAAGTGTTTGTAATAATCAGTGTTTAAGTATGAATATGAGATTATGCTTTTTATAGTTAATGACATACAACCTGAATATAAGTTCTTTGTAAATTCGTTACATCTAATTAAATATAGAACGTAGAAAAGCCAAAACATAAAAAATAAACGTTAACCATAGAAGTTAATTAAAGAGTTCATTATAAACATGTTAAAATGAACATGGACTCTAAGGACGACCAATCCTTTCAATGTCACGTGCCTCGGGCATGTTTGGTTCATAGGCAATCGTTGTTAAGACTGTAGAAATCAAAATATTTTCTGAAAACAAAAGAAAACGTATAAGTTTAGGTAAGGCATAGAGGTTTTGAAATAATATTTTTTTAAAATATATATTTATAAGGTAATACATACCCTCTGGTAAATGAACCAATTTCACTCGAGATGCATACACTATAGAATTTCTTGCGATTGCTAGATAAGTTCTAAACATATTTGTCTGCTTCGAGTCATATAAAAGCATCTTTATTATGTGACCGCTGAGACATGTATTTAATTTTAGAATCACAAACAAATTGATTATTATTTTTATATACGGCGAGATTATAAAAAATTAAATATTTTATGCAATCATTGACTTACGTCGCATCTTGAAACCAAAACAAACGGTATCGTTCTTTTTTTCGTTTACCATGACAATCCTTCCAACAACATCTACAATCATTGTAACTGTTCTTATTGAGAAAATTTAGGTATATACGATTATATCTTCTATCAAAATAGATAAATCGAGAAACTTAGAACGTACCAATTATTAACTTTTGGTGTCTTCTATCATGCTTAAGAATTTGAATAGAAGGAACCAATGGATACAGACAAAAACCTCTCACGAATGAACTTTCAAACGTAATAAGTTTAGTGTATTCGCTGATGACAATCTTGACCTCACCACATAGCAAGATGTACTTTTCATATGTCGGATACTCTTGATATTTCAAAATCTCATTTGGAAACGACTAAGTACAAATACATTGGCCACCAAATCCATATTATTATAAAGGTCCATTAAATATTCTGGGACAAACGCAGCTATTTTTGTCTCTAAAAAAAAAGGAGTGTTCATAATGTAAAATATAAAAAATAGTTTTATATTTTGAAAAGGAGAAAAGAAAATCACTTACGTTTTGATCAAGAAATATAACCAATAATTTGTTCTCAACAACGACTTCTGATATGAACTCAACCCAAACAAAGGGAATAGTATACCAACTTCCATAATTTGTGAGCGAAGAAAAAGAGTCAACAACGGAATGAACATCCATGCTTAAATTAGACCTTCACTTTTTATTTAGTCTGTAAAAATTGAATGATTTAATTTTAACACAAAGAAATGTATATGTTATTTTTTGCTGAAAAAGTAATGAAACTTTTTACCCATTTGTAATATCAAAGGATATTTCACATTTAATATTTGTATAAAACACTTATTGAAGTAAATTATCAAACATTGAATGATTTAATTTTAACATAAATATAAACTTATTGAAGTAAATTATTATATTATTAATGAATATTTATGGGTGGTGTGTTATGTTAATTAAGATTAAGAATTATGATAATCAAGTGTAACTATATTTAGAAATTAGACGATTAAAATTTTATAATTGGAACATGTATAGATTTGGTTGAACTTGAGCAATTACTTATCGTTATGTTAACGGAGATGTGATGTTAAGGAGATTAAGAACTGTGATAATTAAGTGTAATTATGAAAATTTGAAATTAATTGAGCTTGATCAATTAGTTATCTTTAAGTTTGTATATAGATTATAACCAAGTACACTAATCAGAAAGTAATTCATGTATTGATTTCTTAGAATATATCGATTATATTTTTGGGGTACCTATCAATCAAAAATCATGATTTGTAAAGCTTACCCCTAAAATGTCAACACTAAATGGATGTAGGCAATAAGCATGGTTCTATACATTTTTAAAAGAACAAAAAAAGAATCCTATACCTAGTTTAAAAGAACAAAAAAGGAATCCTATACCTAGTTTTCTATAAATTTTTAAAAGAACACGGTAGAACATGCAAGTAGTAGGTGCTCTTTCAATTTAAATTATTAACGAAATACAAACAATACAATGTAATATACGAATTATTTACCTGCAAAAGCTGTTCCTAAAACAATAGCAATGACCTTGCACTGTCAATACAAATCAGAAAATAGAATTATAAATCCAATCTCATCCAATAACAATAAAATGACCTTGATCGTTATATATTTATATAAGCAATGCGATATTGTATAATCTATACAAGTGTTTATATAAATCCAATCTCATCCAATAACACATGTGTTTTATATAAATTGACTGTTTAATTCTTAGATGAATATAACAAGTTTGACTTTTTAGGTGAATATAGCAAGTTTAATTATTTTTTTGGCAATAGAACCTGCATTACAGCGTGAAGATGGTGTATATCTGTTATTACCAACCCATGAGCAGTTCTAAAGATAGGTTCAGTTGATTCACCATGTCATAGGGCAACCAAAGTGGAAGTTATAGAGCTTGATACCAGTCTTATCATTTCTACTTTTTAATTTAACCATATACATAATAATATTGATTAATTACTTAATGATTCTGTTATGCAGACGTTGGTAGTAGTTTTGTTGGTTTTAGGCCCTTTTAACTACACACTACCCACGTTGGTAATATTGATTCATTTTTTATTGTTGTAAGGTTGATAGCCTGAAGAATCAATATGAAATAAAAGAATCAGAGCTTCAAAAAGCGAGAAAAAAATGCTCAGGAAGCTATGATGTTGGCTGCTGAAGAATCTGCTAAATGTAAAGCTGCAAAAGATGTGATAAGAACTCTGATGGCCCAGGTGATTCCTTAAAAAAAGATGTTCTAATATGTTAGATTCTGTGCAAGTAAATTGGGCAAGTTGGCAGTCTGGGTAACATGTCAAAAAGATTAATTTTAAGTGCAGGTCAAAATCCATCGGGGGGTTTGACCCACTGACACTTTTTGTTCATTTTTGGAATTTTAGATATCCATTGTATTATGTATGATTCCAAGAGCTGTGTTTTTACAATAGTAATCTAGCCTTTGTAAGTTACATGATTTAGGAGCTTGTAAGTATTTGAATACACTTTAGGTGACTTACTGCTGTTTGATTTTCAGTCCATTTGACCTGTTTCTTCAATAGCTAATTTTGTCTGTGTTGCCGATTTGAAACATTATCATTTAAAGCAAATGTAATTGATCCTTTAAAAGCAAATCTAACTGTCACCGCCACCGCCGCATCAAACGAAACTAAGACAATTTACGGAACGTACTTTAATTGCTGACAGATCTGTTAAGTGACCAAACCAATAATAGAGATTCACAAGAAAATTCAAACAACCCTTAATCACTTCAATGTGATGAAATATCACAACTATCATTTTTGCATTTGAATTACATAAACATAATTATTTATAAATGAAGACCCTAATTAGAAAGAAAGTAGACTTCTCAAGTACCAACAAATACTTTTTTGTTGATTCAAAACCCAATTGAATTTCATTTTTTGTGCTTGATGTGATTGTTTTTTTTTTTTTGATAAGATCACTTGCAAATCTTGATCAGTAAGTTTGTGTTTCTGGGATGGATGGAGCAATAGAGAGTTAGCAATGGGTGTTTGTTGAAGAAGAGTATTTATGTGTTTCTGCTTGTGAGTTTTGTCTTTTCTTGAGAATCTTGTATGGCTGGATTTTGAATAATAAGAACTGAAATAGGTTCATACGATTAATTAACTTGAGGTCTTGAATCTTTGATCATGGAAATGATTAAATTACATTATATTACATGTTGTCATCTTGGGTATAGGTCCCCTCATCTTATGACTATATTCTTGATTGTTTAACCTGATCATTAGCCATAGGAATTCAGTTAGTTGCTTGTGTGTTGTTTTATTCCGCAAGAGAAAGTGTACATTTTGAATTAGATGCTATCTGGCTAATGCTAATCACTGAGCACCTACCTACTGGATTAGTTTCTTTTATATACGGATGCATATGTAGTTATCATGTGGTAAAATATCCAGTTCACAATTGTTTACTTATTCTTGTTTGTTAACCTAGGATATTATTAGACAAATCGAATGGATTCAAAATAAATTTTTAACATCTAATCATAATCATCTGGGCTGTCAAATCAACGACAAAACATAAAGAAAAAGAATATTAACAAAAGAAAATAGAAAATGTGAGAAGTGGGATGAGGGACTCACGCAAGAGATTTTCCTTTGAAGACAACGGGAGGGGCAACTGCAGCAAAGATGATGAAGCCTATATGAATATATAAACACCATAAGCAATGACAAGTCAGCCATAAGGACATGATATAACTCATGACAGAAAAAATAATAAATACTTTTCTGATAGTAATTCATGCGCGCTGTGCTGCGGGTTATAAATACCTAAAAATTACTCGTGGCATATTTTGTGTTGGTGTTGCTGAAAGTCAAACTGTGTATAATTTTGGAGCAAAATTCACCAAAAAGTATAGGGCACTCTAATTAAGGAAAATCCTCATAACCAAGTTCTGTTTATGGGAACAAAGTAAAATAGAAAGCATGGTTGGCACAACGCCACCAGGTAAGGTGGTAAGCAAACATTTAGTGACACTGTTATAATTTTACGAACGCCCAATTACATTCATAAGTGTTGAGATCGTTAAGTTGCTCATTGAGTTATAAATAATCAACCACTAAATCATGACAATGACATGAGAATCTTACCAAGTAAAATAGAAAGAACCAGCCAAACCTTAATGCACTTTCATTCCTGCGATACAATTTGCAATGTAAATGTCATTTGTCACCATTATACTGATTCATTAGTTATATGTAAAATTATATACATACCTTTCTAACCAAATTGTTTCAGCTAATGAGAAATATGTCCACTTGACCCATATTGTTCCACTTTTGTATCTAGAAACCAATAAACAGAAAAGATAACTTGAAGCATTTAACGCAAATAAAAAAACTATTTATACCAATTGACTTACTCTAAATCTATTATCCAAATCATAGACTGTAGTCCTATCAATGGAATAAGAGGCCTCCAAGGTAGGTTAAGATAAGTCCTGCAAATTCAAGTTAGTAGATTAAATCACAATGATTAACTTCAAATTCTGGTGCTCTGAGCCTAATTTGAATGATACATCTAAAAGTTCATCTTAACATGGGAAAAGAATTTTGCTAATACCTTAGTTTCCATGACGCCTTTACAGACTCTGTTTCACCGTTCAGGACCTGCATTATGTTGTGTTACATACTTACACCACATTAATGAAAACTGTTGACAAAATAGCAAACAAAACAAAAGATACCAATTTTTTAGTGAGAGGTTCCCTTCCCTCCCAATATGTTTGATTCAACATTTTGTAACTCTAATCAAATCAATCATAATAACTAACCTCTACGGTTCCTAATTTTAGAGTTTCTCTATAATCAATACAATGTACTTACCTAATCTAATAACCGGAAATGCTAACGGCAACACTAACAGCTACGGTTCACATGTAGCTTTTAAAACATAAGAAGTATAATATTTAACCATATTCTAACAACATATCACTAACCACCTCAATATGTATAAGAAAAGTAGGTTGTTAATCATAGCCCTAGGGGTTTATGCCGTTATGAGTAGAATATCCTTTTAATAACTAACCAAGACACGATCTCGAATAAATATTTATATTTTCAATTTACATCAAGAAATATTCACAAAAGATGATATCTGGTGCAACCAGTATTTTAGAACCTACTGAACAGAAAGTCACAAAATTATAAAACAATCACTTTACAGAATTGAAGGTTATGCTATCTGGTGCCTGCAAGATTTCTGCCAAACCCTTACAATGTGATAACCATTTTAAGGGTTTAACCAATCACGTTTCAATGTTGTAAAATATTTTAAAACTTTTGACCTGCAACCTATGTTACCAGTTACGTATGTTGATGTGTGTTCCAATTGTGTTACATAACTTCTGTGATATAACTATAGTAGTATAGATTGTGACACTAACCAGGCCAGATAACTCCACATCAACAGAGTATTGTGCTGCGTTATTCTGAAGCCGTCCGGACCTGTTCACCTGTAGAGAACAACAGAGAAATCTAAGGTAGTGTTTGGTTTGCAATCAGGAATCACTATGGGTATGGTTTGACAAACAGATGTGGAATTGAAAATATACACCCCTTCTACAAGGTAATGTAAAATAACCATTTTGAGTATATGGTTCCTAATTCAAAACTCATTTCTCTTACACATTCTATCATTTCCATTTTCACTACCTTGTTAATCCTCAACCCAAGCACCCCTTGACTAATATACATACTCGGCACCAACTGGAAGCTTGAAAGCTAAAATAACAGATGGTTTGTATGATCCATGGTCTGTGATGCGGGTGCTAGGCTGATTCCAAAGGGTTTTATGAAATCGAACTGTACATGTTAGAATTTCGGCTTCAGAACAATTTGCAACATTTATAGAAACCAAATTGGTCAACGGGTTATGTGTGTGGACATGATGGTGTTTGTTGTGAAGTTAGCATTGCTTAAAGGAAAAACTAACTGTGAAGAAAACATATTTCAATTAACCTCAAACAATGTAAACTTTAATCTGCAACATAAAAAAAAACCTCAAACAAAGAAAACATCTTTCAATTGACCTCAAACATGCCTTTCTTTGTCCCTTCAGATAACAAACAACATTTATAGAAACAAAAACCAACAAATTTGCAACATTTATAGAAACCAGCCCTATTGTTCATCAATAAACTGCAACATTAAAGTGCAACATAAACAAAAACCCCAAATTGCAACATTTATAGAAATCTAACAAACAACAAACAACATTTATAGAAATCTAACAAACAACAACCAGCCCCAAATTTGCAACACAAAGAAAACCCTAACATACATGAACACTAAAGCTTGAAATCCTCAAGCTTCGAAGTGAAATCCTCAAGCTTCGAAGAGCAGATGTGAACTATAAACCTCGGTGATGGTGAACAACTACAAATCCGGATGTTGTGACTTTATCTAGGGTTTTGAGGAATTTGAATTTGAATCGGTGATGGTGATGTTACCTTTGAGCCAAAGCAACTATGCCGTTGAGCGCAAGTCTGAGTCTCTGATCTTCGAAATCACTCTGATGGTACCTTCCGAAAGCACCATTGCCGAAAGTAAGCAAGCCTGAGTCTGAGTCTCCAAAAGCAGGGCTGAGTTGTTGCCAAAAGCGTGGTGTCGACGGCTTTTTCTCCGAAAGCATCTCTGATCTCTCGAAAGCATCCCTGTTATCTCTCTGTTCTCCGAGAAAGTGTCACCCCCGCTTAGAGCGGAAACACGAGGATGCGACGGACGGGATCGTCATAACACTTGGTATAATTACAGAGACATAATACATGCAAGATCCTCGTGTCATGACGTCGCCCGACACAATGGTGACTTGTGTCGTGGTTAGTCAGTTCCACGACTATCATAGTCTTATTATTCTAAATCCAAAATACACAGAGTTCACAAATGAAAACAAACGTTATACATTACTAATGCAAAACTATTGGAATCCTGAGGGTCTCTGCTAAGGCATCAGCTCTAGCTATCCTCTTTGATTATGATCACCTGAAAAGAAATGCTCAAAAATGGTCAACATAATTGTTGGTGAGCTTCGCAGGTTTTATGTATTGATGATGATAACAGTAAGTTCAATAAGCGTTACCGCGACTACACTTATGTATAGGCGGTTTACCAGTTTTTAATAGCTACAGCCAAACCTAAACATTGGTTCCACATGGGAATTGATGGCTGAAAGGAAAACATTCCCAAGTTTAAATAGTTTATTAAGACGTAGCAAGATCCACACAGCACATACGTATAGGGTATAACCAAACCAGTCCTTAGGTCCCATTACCGGATTAATGGTTATGTAAAAAGGTTTTTCATAGCATAATAAGTTTAATATGACGTAGCAAGATCCACACAGCGCATACGTTTAGGTTACAACCAAACCAATCCTTAGGTCCCAATTACCGGATTAATGGTTGTAGTGGATGCTCGGCAAAGAAGAACCACAAAGTAGACCCACAAAGAAGAACCACACCGCCGCAAGCATCCAGGATCAATAGCATTCACAAGTAATCATCACACCACATATAGCATCAAAGTTATAGTGCATTATAGTATAAAGCCACCAAATAACATACAAGGTAGCAACATAGCATAGAATCAAGAGTCATAATAACATCGTTCAATAAGAATAGCAATATAAGTTAACCATAAATGTTGAAGCAGACTTCCACTAGGGAAGGTGATTGAAAGTAAGTGAGCATTCTTTTCCCCCAAGTTTAAAATGTTTAAAAGTTATATAAGCGTAAAAAGGGGCCACGAAACTCACCTTGGATTGATGTAATGTATATGAATAAGAACTTCAAAGAATTAGGCAAAGCACGATCAACACGTTCAATACCTATTATTGATTGTAATTTAGTCTTTAATACGAATGAATATATTTTGTAAGGTTTGAGTTGATTTGGTTTAACACGTGTCACACACGCAATATGTTACAATGTTTTTATAGATTTCTATTTGTATTAATAAATAATTATCAATAAGTATTAAACTTATTAAATAGTTATTTATATTTTGATTCCATTAAAAGGTTTTCATATTTGTATTTAAATATTTTTAATTAATTATAATAATGACGTGGTTTAACTATAATTTATAATTATCCAATAATATTTACAAATAAGGATAATCACATTTATAGTATTTTGATTAATAATAAGGTATTAATTTATACCTTGGTTTAAATATTTTTACAAGAAAACCCCACAATTTATAAATAATTTGTGAATTTATAAAATATATTAATTTGTATTTAAAGATAATAAGTGTCCATTTTTATAGAAATAATTATCTATAATATTTATAAATAATATTTATATAATTTTCATGATTTTCGTGATTATTTCATAGTTAATCTTGATTTAGAATTTATTTATAAAAAAAATATTTTTAATATTTTTAAATAATATTTTATAAAAATCTATTATAGTATTTAAATAAAATAAATTTACAAAAATTATTTGGTATTATATAAATAAGGAGAATATTTAGAATTTATTTTTATAATTTTTAAAATTTTTGTATATTTAAAAAGTGGTTAAAAGTCTTTAAAAAAAATAATTGAGGTCCCAGGGGTCGAACCCGGGACCTTACCCTTACACACCCATGAACCGAACCAGTGAGCCAAAGCTCTAATCTGCGATAAAACCCGGCCCCAATGCTTTTAAACATAGTTTCAGAACCTCCCCCAAACCGAAGAACCCTAATTCGATTTCGTTTCAATTGAGCATGAATTTGATGTTAATAGTAAAATTAAACTTAGGGCTTTTATTCCCCACTTAAAATAGAGCAGGAGGTGTGTTAATTACCAGAATCGAGTTCGAATTGATGATGAATACTACGAAGAACAATCGTGACTGTTGAAATCTGTTCGTTGCTTAATTGTTGATTATAATCGAATTGATTGCACAAGAAGCTTCTATGGATGTTAAGGATGAATGCCCCTCTATCAATTTCGGTTTACAATGGTTCTAAGTTTGATTTCGAGTGTGTTGCAGGTCGCGGAGATAGATAGAATCGAATGAGGTTTTTGTGTGTTATGTGGTGCAATTGAATGCATAGACAGGTTAGGTTCATTTATAGCATTGTTAGGGCTGAGTTATTTGATTATTGTTAAGTTTTTGGGTGCGATTTGCACCTGTAAAGTTACCGACAATCACGTGGGTCGGTTTGGGATCGATCGCACTCCATTTTGTTCGATTTTTGTGGGTGTCCAGTTCGAATCTTGCACGTGGTGATGTTGGGACGGTTTAATTTGGTTAAAATCGAGTTAAACTGTGTTTTTTGGCCTCGCCGGAGGCTTGCCGGAGGTGGCCGGAGACAGTGGCCGGAACACGGGGACGGTGAGGGGCCGGTTGAGTAATTTTCATAATTACACTTTCGGTCCCTGTGGTTTTGTTTTTATTGTTTTTAGTTTTAAAACTTCTTTTGAAGTTTCAAAATTTGCAACTTAACCCCCTGCACTTATTATTACTATTATTATTATTTTATTATTATTATTATTATTATTATTTTATTATTATTATTATTATTATTATTATCATTATTATTATTATTATATTATTATTATTATGATTATTATATAAATTTTGTAATTTTTGGAATTAGTACGTATTAAACGTAATTGTTTTATAAAAAATTACGGGATGTTACAGTCTCCCCTGCTTTAGGAAATTTCGTCCCGAAATTTAATCATGAGGAGACTGAAACGAAAAGATATGGGTACTTGGATTTCATTTGGTCCTCACGTTCCCAGGTGAACTCTTGGTCATGTTTAGATTCCAGCGGACCCCGACAATCGGTATTCGGCTGCGTTTGAGTTGTTTGATTTCCCGATCCGTAATTTCCAGAATATAGTTTCGTGGTAAGGTGATGTCTAGAATTCAAGATAACACTAACAATGATGAGAATGTTAATCGTCGGAATTTAAGAATCCCAAACGTCATCATGTCATTAAAATAAGAGGCTTTTAGTGATTGAAAAGTTAAACAGGAGATTCACGGGAACACGGAAGTTAAGTTTTGTCATGTATAAAGATAAAACACTTGGACACCTGCCAACTTATGTCTTTTCCTTTAGGCTAAACCATGTCTACAAGTTACGAAGGTTTATGAACCTTTATATTCACATTGTATTGAGGTAATAACGAGTCTTGTTATTCGAATTCAAGATAGAGTTTTAAAATTTCCAAGGTTAAGGATTCAAGATCGATTCAAGAAGTGATACAAACAATAAGAAAAGGTATTTGTAACCATGTTTTGCAAGTAACAAATTTCCAAATGCAGATTTGAATACGTGCTTTGTCAAACCCATAAGTACAGTCGAGAACATTCGTATGTCTAGGAGAACCTAATCACAAGTTGATACTGTCTTATTTAGTAAAAGGTTGCTTACCATCACTCAATTATACGTTGATGATATCTCAAAATGAAAGTTGATAAGTAAGGAATAAATGGTTTCATTGGGTAGATCGAATCAAATCAAAGGATAAAGGAAAAGAATGTGATTAAGAATTTAAATGTTCCAAGCTCGGAACGAAATTAATATAGAGCGATCGGGTTTGGCGAGCACATCATTTGCCCGACGATGAACGCAGTCTCAGGCAGTATTTCCTTGATTCCCTGGCCCAGATTACCAGCTAGGGTCATCACTTGCTGTTGGATTATTTCTTGTTGACTGGTTGCCTATTCAGTCTGGGGCACATGTTTCGGTAGTGATCGGACTTCCGCACTCATAAACAAGCCCTGGCATTCCCGGCGGGGTTAACCGCGGTGACGGGTACTACCAGATTCGGCGCAGTTCTACAATCCTTCGCTAGGTGCCCCGAGCGCCTACAGTTCAACAACGTCCTACACTGCATTGCTGGGTGATGATGAAGATTGCATCTGTTACATCTAGGGTATGGCCCAGCATATTTTTCCTTCCTTGTGTTACAGCCACAAATTTGGGGTTGTCTTGGCCTTCTTATCAAATCTTCCGGCATCAGACCGGCTCGTTTCCCCAACCTCCTTTCTCTTCTCTGCTCCCTTACCCAGCAGTCCAGTTCTCACCATTTCATCAGTAAGAGCGCCAGCCTTCAGAATTGCGCTCTGGATTGTAGGAGGAGCAGCTGTTGTTACCAGTGCTCGGATTTGAGGCGCAAGTCCCCAAATATACCTCTCGATCTCTTGGATTCCGGGGTTACCAAGACGGAACCAATCTTGCCAATTCGTGGAAACGACGGTGTATGCTGCGTGCCAGCTCCACCATCGCATGATTCCAGAAACTCTTGCTCAAGTTTCTGCCTTTCATTAAGAGGACAATATTCCTCGGAATCAATGCTTTAAACTCATCCTAAGTCATCTGCAGTGCTGACTCCTTCCTCTAGCCTGAACCTGGGTGTTCCACCAGGTTAACCTTTGCCTTGAAGTGACCGTGGCATATTGATCGTTGGCTGTCGAGACATCCACTAATGTCGATTACTGCCTCCATCTTCTCGATCCACCTGGTCAAGGCTATCGCTCCGCCTTTCCATCGAATTCGTGGGGTTTGCAAGCCACAATTCTTTATATGAGCATACGTTTGGTTGATTGACACCAGTTTCGTTTCCATTTGTTCTGCCAATGTCAGTATCATCCACTAACCTTGGTTATGTTGGCCATTGTTATTATGATCCCCGTGGAGAGGATGATTCAGCAGGTGTGTCGCTTATTGGGTTACGATGGTTGGAACCAGTGCAGCTAGCTGCCTGAGCAATCATAGCAGCTATATCAGGATTGCTAGTTCCTGATTATGCCCACTGGAGCACCACCAGCTCTTGATGGTCTACCCCTTCTCCTGTTTTGTGGGGCTTCAGCTCTTGGTTGTTCTACGGGTGACTCTCTTAGGTGCATCTTCTATTTACAGAAAGATATGAACTTTGAGTTACCGTATGATTTTGCTTATCAAGTTTTTAAACCATGCTTTGGTCCATTAAATCATACGTAGCCAGTTTAAGCACATTCTTAGTATACCGTTGATGTTTATATATAGGGTTCCCCACAGCGTTCCACCACATCAAACGATATACTTGAATGATACTTAAACTAGTTACAAACATCTAATTTTCCTTAGCACTACTTAAATATAAACATTTGTATGGGTAGAGAGTATCATTACTCCTCTACATTCATGTATTCACTTTCATTTCTAAGAATTAATCAGTAGTTACGACATGCTAAGTGGAGGAATGTTCATAGGTCAATATGTGATTAGAAATACCATGAAGCTTTAAGTAGGACAGGACTGAGTATATGATAATGTTTGATTGCCTTAACAAGGACTTACTAGAATTATGACCCTAGCACCCTAGGGTATAGAATAGAAACTTGTGATACTCATGATCGTTACTCATGATAAGATTAGCCAGACTTCTCATGCATGGTGAATTACAATTACGTGTGCACCCGTAATGGTAATCTACATTGCATGATCACCCTTAGCTTCACTTACCCCAAGTTAACATCATAGTATTATTTAGATTTAGCAAGCACAACTAACGTAATGTCTTATGTCCATGAGCCAGTATTCCAATAATAGCATGTAATAGCAGATAAGCATATAAGCCACATTAGTCAATGATAACTGCATATCCGTCATACTTTCAGGATTTCAGTCAGAACTATGATAGGGTCGGATTCAATATCGAGATCGACGCTACGCGTGATCACCGAAGTTCCCTAATAATATGATGTTGTGCGCATACAAGCGTAAAGTTCTTAGTATAAAAGTATCCCATGGAGAAAGACTGAGAGTAATAATGTCTTCCCGGGATGTTCAGAGAACACGTGTACATGTATAAAATCAAGTATGTAGGAACATACTTGTAGATTATTAGGTATATAGGAATATACCTGTATATTAAGTTCATAGACTTAATATATTTGACCCATTGCCTTGTAGATCTGGTATTGACCATAGTTTATCACTCATCCCAGAAATCCCCAGGTAAGCATACCAGGTCTCGTAATGAGATATATGCGATATGCTTGCCTTAGCCGAGCTTTTGCCAGGAAATCCAGAATACAGGTGTCTATGTGTCACACAAATCATGAAAGACATTTAGGTAAAATCAAATGCACACATCCCTAGCATGCATTCTATATGAAGGTTCTTAGGTTATAGTCTAGGTCGAATTCTCCACCTAAATCTCTATAACCAAGGCTCTGATACCAATCTGTCCCACCCCGCTTAGAGCGGAACAACGAGGATGCGACGGACGGGATCGTCATAACACTTGGTATAATTACAGAGACATAATACATGCAAGATCCTCGTGTCATGACGTCGCCCGACACAATGGTGACTTGGGTCGTGGTTAGTCAGTTCCACGACTATCATAGTCTTATTAATTCTAAATCCAAAATACACAGAGTTCACAAATGAAAACAAACGTTATACATTACTAATGCAAAACTATTGGAATCCTGAGGGTCTCTGCTAAGGCATCAGCTCAGCTATCCTCTTTGATTATGATCACCTGAAAAGAAATGCTCAAAAAATGGTCAAACATAATTGTTGGTGAGCTTCGCAGGTTTTATGTATTGATGATGATAACAGTAAGTTCAAAAGCGTTACCGCGACTACACTTATGTATAGGCGGTTTACAGTTTTATAGCTACAGCCAAACCTAAACATTGGTTCCACATGGGAATTGATGGCTGAAGGAAAACATTCCCAAGTTTAAATAGTTTATTAAGACGTAGCAAGATCCACACAGCAACACGTATAGGGTATAACCAAACCATCCTTAGGTCCCATTACCGGGATTAATGGTTATGTAAAAAGGTTTTTCATAGCAGAATAAGTTAATATGACGTAGCAAGATCCACACAGCGCATACGTTTAGGTTACAACCAAACCAATCCTTAGGTCCCAATTACCGGGATTAATGGTTGTAGTGGATGCTCGGCAAAGAAGAACCACAAAGTAGACCCACAAAGAAGAACCACACCGCCGCAAGCATCCAGGATCAATAGCATTCACAAGTAATCATCACACCATATAGCATCAAAGTTATAGTGCATTATAATATAAAGCCACCAAAAACATACAAGGTAGCAACATAGCATAGAATCAAGAGTCATAATAACACGTTCAATAAGAATAGCATATAAGTTAAAATATAATGTTGAAGCAGACTTCCACTAGGAAGGTGATTGAAAGTAAGTGAGCATTCTTTTCCCCCAAGTTTAAATGTTTAAAAGTTATATAAGGGTAAAAAGGGGCACGAACTCACCTGGATTGATGTAATGTATATGAATAAGAACTTCAAAAGATTAGGCAAAGCACGATCAAACACGTTCAATACCTATTATTGATTGTAATTTAGTCTTTAATACGAATGAATATATTTTGTAAGGTTGAGTTGATTTGGTTTAACACGTGTCACACACGCAATAATGTACAATGTTGTTTATAGATTTCTATTGTATTAATAAATAATTATCAATAAGTATTAAACTTATTAAATAGTTATTTATATTTTGATTCCATTAAAGGGTTTTCATATTGGTATTTAAATATTTTAGAATTAATTATAATAATGACGTGGTTTAACTATATAATTTATAATTATCCAATAATATTTACAAATAAGGATAATCACATTATAGTATATTTGATTAATAATAAGGTATTAATTTATACCTTTGGTTAAATATATTTTACAAGAAATAACCCACAATTTTATAAATAATTTGTGAATTTATAAAATATATTAATTTGTATTTAAAGATAATAGTGTCCATTTTTATGAATAATTATCTATATATTTATAAATAATATTATATAATTTTCATGAGTTTCGTGATTATTTCATAGTTAATCTTGATTTAGAATTTATTTTAAAAATAATATTTTAATATTTTTAATAATATTTTTATAAAAATCTATTATAGTTTTTAAATAAAATAAATTTACAAAAAAATTATTTGGTATTATATAAACTAAGGAGAATATTTAGAATTTATTTTATAATTTTTAAAAATTTTTGTATTTAAAAAGTGGTTAAAAAGTCTTTAAAAAAATAATTGAGGTCCCCGGGGTCGAACCCGGGACCTTACCCTTACACACCATGAAACGAACCAGTGAGCCAAAGCTCTATCCGCGAAATAAAACCCGGCCCCAAATGCTTTAAACATAGTTTCAGAACCTCCCCCAAAACGAAGAACCCTAAATTCGATTTCGTTTCAATTGAGCATGAATTTGATGTTAATAGTAAAAGTAAACTTAGGGCTTTTATTCCCCAGAAAATAGAGCATAGGATGTGTTTAATACCAAAATCGAGTTCGAATTGATGATGAATACTACGAAGAACAATAGTGACCTGTTGAAATCTGTTCGGTGCTTAATTGTTGATTATAATCGAATTGATTGCACAAGAAGCTCTATGGATGTTAAGATGAATGCCCTCTATCAATTTGGTTTAATGGTTCTAAGTTTGATTTCGAGTGTGTTGCAGGTCGCGGAGATAGATAGAATCGAATTGAGGTTTTTGTGTGTTATGTGGTGCAATTGAATGCATAGGACAGGTTAGGTTCATTTATAGCATTGTTAGGGCTGAGTTAATTTGATTTTGTTAAGTTTTGGGTGCGATTGCACCTGTAAAGTTACCGACAATCACGTGGGTCGGTTTGGGACGATCGCACTCCATTTTGTTCGATTTTTGTGGGTGTGTCCAGTTCGAATCTTGCACGTGGTGATGTTGGGACAGTTTAATTTGGTTAAAACGAGTTAAATTGGGTTTTTGGCCTCGCGGAGGCTTGCCGGAGGTGGCCGGAGAAGTGGCCGGAAACAACGGGGACGGTGAGGGGCCGGTTGAGTAATTTTCATAATTACACTTTCGGTCCCTGTGGTTTGTTTTTCTTGTTTAGTTTTAAAACTTCTTTTGAAGTTTCAAAATTTGCAACTAACCCCTGCACTTTATTATTACATATTATTATTATTATTTTATTTTTATTATTATTATGCTTATCATATTATTATGATTATTATTATATTATGATTATTATTATAAATTTTGTAATTTTTGGAATAGTACGTATTAAACGTATTGTTTTATAAAAATTACGGGTGTTACAGAAAGCATCTCTGATCTCTTCTCTGTTTTTGATGAGTTGTCCGATATGCTTAAAGAGATGTACATCTCTTAAATTAAGAGATTTAGGTGAAATTACCTTCCTGCCCCTCTCCAATGTATATTAAGGTAGTATAGATAATCATAATATTATTTATGTTATGATCTAGTTATAAAATCGGTTCAACCAATGGACTGGTAAAAGCTAGGTCCGTTTGATTTATGATTTGATTCAAACAAACCGTTGTTTACAAGTTTTACAAAAGGAACTCTTTTGAAAAAGACAAAACTCTTTTTTATGTCATAGAAAACTCACACCCTTATTTTTTCACATAATTTTCCCGGGTCTTCAACTATTCATGATGTTTACTATAGTGAATTTACAACGTTACGTTTTCCCCTTTAGAAAATGAAAGCCAGAAAAATAAGAGTAGGCATCTTTGTAAGATTTCCCCAATAGAACACAATATTAACTTATTTTTAACATTTAAGAAATAGGATTTCAGTTTTCAAAAACTATTATTCCAGTAGTTTAAAGTATAAGTTTCTTGTGATCCAATCACTCAATTATCATTCCTATAAGTGAAAAAAAATAAATAAAAAATAGTATCCCATACGTAACATATGTGTAAAGTTAGTAAAAACTAAGGGCATGTGGTTTAACGATATCAAAATATATAAAAGAGATATATATAAAAGAGATATCCGTGCTATGTGATCGAACGTTTAAGTCTCATGATCGATATTAAAAAGAGATCGAATATGTAGATTAGCAGTAGGATTAGAATGTAACCTTTAAAAATAAGATTTACTAGAAGCTTAAAACACATTTGACTTTGTATAATATTAATTGTGGCTACACGCAAGTGTGTGCTTTTGTGTAAAGCTTTAAAAGAACGGACACGTTGCCATGGAGATTAAACGGGACGGCCACCGAATCCATTTGACTTCCCTCTTTTATTTCTTGTCTTCTTTTACCTCTCTGATCTCTTTCAACCTCTATATATATACAACTACGTACGTACATGTCTTTCTATCTGTAACACACACATATATATATACTCTCCATCGATATATAATTAAATATATTACTCTTCATTTAAACATACGTATTAATTACAGAACTTCAAACAGCATGGGAAGATCACCTTGTTGTGAGAAGAATGGTTTAAAGAAAGGTCCATGGACCGCAGAAGAAGATCAAAAGCTTATTGGTACAGTCAAAAGCATGGTTATGGGAACTGGAGAACTCTCCCTGCAAATGCTGGTGAGTTCTTTAATTCATCGCGTAGCGAATTGAAAAGCGAGAATCTTTTATCTTCTATTATCTGATTGTTTTTGTGAATATTACTGATCATATTTGGGTTGAATTTGATGGGGTGTAGGGTTACAGAGGTGCGGAAAGAGTTGCAGGTTGAGATGGACGAATTATCTGAGGCCTGATATTAAAAGAGGACGGTTTCTTTTGAAGAAGAGGAAACAATAATTCAATTACACAGTGTGTTAGGGAACAAGTAAGTCGATCAACTTCTTTGATTAGTTGCAGCTGTTTGATTAAGCGAGCACTTAAATGGATTATTAAAACAAGGGTCTTGAAATTAGAAAAAAGCTTTTTTGTTTTTGTGATTACGTACTGATGGATCAACTTTTTTGGATGTTGACCACTTATGATCTAATAATTGGTGTTTGGTTGTATGACGTACAGGTGGTCTGCTATTGCAGCTCGTTTACCAGGAAGAACTGATAATGAGATCAAGAATTACTGGAACACCCATATTAGAAAAAAGCTTCTTCGTATGGGAATTGATCCGGTCACTCATACTCCTCGATTGGATCTTCTAGACGTCTCATCCATTTTGAGCTCGTCTGGCAAAAACTGTTCGGGGTTCAAACTGTGGTGAACCCCGAATGTTGAGGCTAGCGGCTTCACTCCTTTCATCTCAACACAATCAATTCGGACATCCCCATCAAGTTCAAGAAAACGGTTAGTCCAACTTCAAAACCAAGATCAACAAACCCTAATTCAAGAAACCGCTAGTTGTGCCCCATGAACAATACTAATTGTGTTCCATTTACTAGTGAATCTGCCCAACTTATGGAACCAAATGTAGACCAACTTCCTTCAAGTTTTCCCAATTTGGACCAACAAACTACCATTTAAACGATTGGGTAAACAACATTGATAACTTCATTGCCAATGATCAGGGTTACCAACAAACATTATCGATCCCCTGTCGAATTTGACTTCAAATGATTTTGACACGCTCCCACATCTATCAAACATATCTACACGTTCGTCAAGTCCGGCTTCTCTAAACTCGAACTCGACTACTTGCATCAATGGAAGCAGCACAGAAGATGAAAGAGAAATCAGCTATTGTAGCAAGTTTTTCAATATGAGTATCAAGATATGTTGGATTCTACACTTTTTATGTAACTTATGGATATATTGTTCATAATAAGAAGTTCCTTTTTTAGATCCCTTTAATGTTCTTTTCTATTATTTTTGCCACATTTTTTCTACTTATATAATACGTTGTTAAATTTATGTAGATTTGCATTATTGATGATGTCCTTATATTTTGTTTTAAATTTCTGATTGATGGTAGCTTTGTCAAATGTGGAAAGGTATATATAATTTATTATTAATTCAACATAAATAACTATTATTTGCAAATTAAATCATAACATATTTAACCAATGTTTTATATCTTGAAAGTTGACTATGCATGGCGCGATCTTGACAGATGTCCGTTCACATAAGATACGATTATCTTTGATAGCATTATTGTCACACATAATTAATTAATTAATCAGATTTTATATATAGTCTACGTCTGTGGTCCCAAGAGTTGCAATTCATATATTAAATTTAAAAGAAATATTGGACTATCAATTAATTGTACAAAAATAAACATATAAAAGCGAGGCAAGGTACAACCAAAGTTGTTACTTTCAGCTGACGCTCATTAAAAAAATCATTAGTGAAGTGTAATTCGCTTATTGGCAAAGAAAATATTTCGTTCTGTGGAAAATCAATTTTTTAAAAACGTTAATCAATTAAAAACCGACAATAATTGGTTTCCCCTAAACGAATATATAACTTTTTGTGTGGTCCTCCTAGCCTCCAACTTTTCTATCTGTTTGAATAAAAAGTATAAAATTATACAATTACACACTAAGTGTACACACATACATACATACATACATACACATACATACGTACGTACATACGTACGTACATACGTACGTACATACGTACACGTACCTACGTACGTACCTACGTACACGTACCTACGTACGTACCTACGTACACGTACCTACGTACGTACCTACGTACGTACCTACGTACGTACCTACGTACGTACCTACGTACGTACCTACGTACGTACCTACGTACGTACCTACGTACGTACCTACGTACCTACTGTAAGGCCCCGTTCCCGGGCACCTTACGGTTAGTCGTCATCACACGTAAAACATAGATTTGATATAAACATAATATAATAACGCAGCGGAATTAATAAAAAGGTCATTCTCATTTCATCATAAAAGCTTTTACAAGGCATTACTTCGTTGACCTGATTACAAAATACAAGCTTTCTCTACTTGCCTATCTTTACTATGATTGCTGCTGAAGCATATGAAACCGAGGATTCATAAGTATCCCGTCATGTGATTCCTCAACATCATAGGGTCATATACAGTGACATCTAGTAGAAGATATTAAATTCAAAATATGTTTTTCATCATAAAGGAGATTCCTTAAGTGATCCCGTTTGTGGGAATCCTCAAGAAATCTCGCACTCGCATGCAACATAATGTGTTGCGTGCATTACGGGCCCACAACACATGACGTTGCAGCATCATCAAAAGGAGAATGTCGTCCCCCACGAACTGAGTAGTCGCCTCGTGCCATCCCCAGCAACACTACCTGCCAACTGGAAACACATAAAAAGTCAGCGTTGCTGAGTGAGTTCTAGTTTTATAATAAAACATACTTTTACTTGTTAAAAGTGTCCTTTCATACATGCGATCATACATCATACGTACACTTTAGATAATATCGACATTATTATCATCATTCTTTCATTAACTTTTATTCGTGTACCCTTCATCTTTCTCGTTCACGTTCGTGCATACATTCTTTACGTTCATTCATACGTACATAGAGATAATATTCATATATCTTCATCATTCGTTATACATCGTTATCTTTAACTTCTCATATGGATCCTGTCAGGCTTTACCCACTTCATAGCACTCGACTATGATTACTGTGGTCGAATGACAAGGATCCCGTTCATACTTACTTGCACATTGAATTCTGATGTACCAATACCATATGCTATACCCCGAATCGTCTTAGCTACTGGCCGTGAATCAATAGAGCGTATTGCCACAGAAGCCTTAGCTACTGGGCCGTGAATCTATGCATATGCCACAGTACTAGAGGTAAGCGGTAGAGGTACCATGACCATGGTCAATCACAAAGAAGGACCAATCGACTTATTCAATGCTTGCAAGACATAACTCGTTCGTTCGTTAATGCATGTATTCATCATCATTCTTCTTTTCATTCATTCGTTAACACATGCATTCATCATCGTGTTCCTCTTTCATTATCTTTCACTTTACGTTACATAATACTTCATTCATTCATTCATATTATTCGTAAAGTTTCAGAAAGATAACATACATAATCATAAGGAACATAAACATCTACGATTAGCAGTCATTATTATCTATAGGTCCACATCATACTTACCATGTTCACATCGTACATACACCTGCATCCTCATTCACATCAGCCCTATGTGGGCGACTGAACATACCACAGTCGCATGGCCTCCAGGCGACTGGGTCGTGCGACTGGGCAATCAGGCGACTGGACTAACATTCGTGCGATTGAACCACCTATCGTACGAATGAACTCTATGCGAATGGGCTAATAGGCGGTTAACCTCATACGTGCGACTAAACTATCATGCGAATGAACCTATGCGACCGAATCCCTCAATCCTATGGTCTATCGGGCGATTGAGCCCCATCCGTACGACTGAACCTCAATCGTACGATTAAACATCCGTTTTCCCTCAGTCGTGCGACTAGCCCTCCAGTCGCATAACCCTAACTGGACAGCGACTGGAGTTCATCACGAACTGCAGCAGCAACCTACGGGTCTCAAACCCGTCCAAACTCATTTCTAGCCCAAATCAGCCTTCCTAAACCTCAAGGAATCATACTAGGACATTATACAAGCTAATGCAAGTCCTAATTCGTACCAATAACACATTACTCAAGATTTCCCCCAAATGGGTCAAACATACACACTGTTCAAAAATAGGGTTTATATGTGATCCAGCCCCAAAATCGTATGAAAACAAGTAAATGAGGGGTTCTAGAACTCACATAACAGGTAGGAGTTGAAGAGATTCGACTTGGCTAGCTTCTCGACAAATCTCGTGCCCGAATCACCACGTTCCCTTCTTTCTTTCTCTTCTTTCTCTGTTCTCTCGCTCTCTCCCTTTCTCCCGACTGAAAAACGTAAGTGTTGGGAGGGAGAATAGAGCTGCTCCTCTTTTATACCTACAGCTCAGTCGTATCTGGCCCAGGGGCGACTGGACCTTCAGTCGCATAAACACCATGCGACTGGACCTCCAGTCGCATGAGTCCCATGCAGTTGAGCCTTCAGTCGTGCGATTGAACTCCAGTCGTACGGTTGAGCTTCAATCGTCCTTCGGTTGTGCGTTTGAACACCATGCGACTGGACCTCCAGTCGCACGAATCACATGCGATTGAGACTCAGTCGCATACCACTCCAAAAGTCAAACTTTCGGGTGTTACACATACCTACGTACATACCTATATACATACCTACATACATACATACCTACATACATACATACATACATACATACATACAAACATACATACATACATACATACATACATACATACATACATACATACATACATACATACATACATACATACATACATACATACATACATACATACATACATACATACAAACATACCTACATACATACATACATACAACATACATACATACATACATACATACATACATACATACATACTACATACATACATACATACTACATACATACATACATACATACATACACACATACATACATACATACATACATACATACATACATACATACATACATACATACATACATACATACATACATACATACATACATACATACATACATACATACATACATACATACATACATACATACATACATACATACATACATACATACCACATACATACATACATACCTACATACATACATACATACATACATACATACATACATACATACATACATACATACTACATACATACATACATACATACATACATACATACATACATACATACATACATACATACATACATACATACATACATACATACATACATACATACATACATACATACATACATACATACTACATACATACTACATACATACATACATACATACATACATACATACATACATACATACATACATACATACATACATACATACATACATACATACATACATACATACATACATACATACATACAGACTTACAGACTTACAGACTTACATACATACACACACATACACACACACATACACACACACATACACACACACATACACACACACATACACACACACATACACACACACATACACACACACATACACACACACATACACACACACATACACACACACCCACACACACACACACAGACACACACACAGACACACACACAACACACACACAGACACACACACAGACACACACACAGACACACACAGACACACACACAGACACACACACAGACACACACACAGACACACACACCACACACACAGAGACACACACACACACACACAGACACACACACACACACACACACACATACACACACACATACACACACACATACACACACATACAGACACACAGACAGACACACAGACAGACATACACACACACACACACACATAACAGACAGACATACATACATACATACATACATACATGGTGATAATCAAAGAATCGGCAGACATCAAAAATAAACAGACATGGTGATAATCAAAGAAGCGACAGATATAAAAAATAAACAGACATGGTGATAATCAAAGAATCGGCAGATATCAAAAATAAACAGACATGGTGATAATCAAAGAATTGACAGATATCAAAAATAAACAGACATGGTGATAACGGAGAATCAAAGATCAAGATATATATATCAAATAGAACATACGTCATAAGACATATATCAGATAGAACATACCCCGAGCTAATAATCATATCATATAATAACTGAACAGGGGGAACACAGGTAGCGAGCCCGTGAATCAATAAGAAATGGAGTATGGGCAGACATACAAACCATTCACCAGAGTCCTGAATGGAATGGTGTGTAACCATCCATCAGAAAATAACAGGACTAACCTAGGATCGATCCATACGCCTCTGAGGAAATAATAATATAACAAGACATAATTTCAGAGTCCTCTTTAGAGACGCCGTGATCTCAGCTCACCGCCATGGTTGGTGCCACGTTATCGATGCCGCAATAACGCGTCTTGGTCACCCCCAAGATAGGGAGAGCTCGGGTAACAAATTCAGAAATATATAGTAGTCAAGCTACTTATAACAGAATCAAAAGAAAATTATCTATGTATGACCAGAATCAAAACTAGAGATGAACGGAAATTAAATACTAGACAGGAATCAGGAATTCGTACCACAAAGTAACAGAAACAAAAGTGAATATTATGGTAACAAGGAAATAGAATCCGTACCTTATACACGAATGACAATAACCAGAAACAAAGTCTAGGCTCAGTTAACGTCGCGAGAACCTACGATAACGTAACGCAAATTATAGTTTGGATTTTCTTATTTCAGATTGGAAAAATTCCAGTTCTGCCCCTGTCTTTTCGCACTCGTTAAAAATACTAAACGACGTTTAAAAATTCTGAAAATCTCCAGTTTACTAGATTAGTGTTTTCTAAACAACTTTCATTTAGAAAGGTTTCGGATTTGGATTACCGAAATATGAGAAAAACGTGGATCTTTACAGCTGCGCAGAACTGCTAGCTGTTACGAAAACGACTATTTGGAGGTCTAAACGAATGAGTTTTTCGATGTTTTATATATCAACAGATTCGTTTTTCGACGAACTTCGTCATGGACTTAAGGTTTAACTGATTTGAATCTGTTATGAAGAAGTTATGGCCTCTGTAAGTTGGCTGTAAAATACGAGCCTAAAAATTGTCTACAGTTTATTTTTAAACAAAATAAACTATTTATAACGTTCGTTAACAATATATATATAAGAATGTTAAGGTTTTAATAAACTAATTTACAGAAATTATTAGGTACTTTTATAAAAGAAGTTTTATATTTAATCAGATTTTTACCATTTATTTAAAAGAATCCATAAAAATAATTAAACTAAATGTCTTTGTTATATTGTTTTATAAATGTTTAAGCTTAACGAAAATTACAGAAAATCAGGTTGATGATTTAAAAATAAATAGAGATTATAAAAAGGATTTTTATAATTTTTAGGAATTTTTACAAAATTTTAAAAGGTTAAATAGGGCTTAAAAAAAATAACAGGAGGTGCCCGGGGTCGAACCCGGGACCTCATCTAAGGCAAAGGGGCGCTGAACCGGTGAACCAAAGGCTTATAGCTGCACCAGTTCCCAGCTTTTAATTCTTTTAACCAATCTCGTACCAAAATCCCCGAATCAACATAAACCCTAGTTTCATCTAATCCAAAATTGAATCCCAAATCGATGTTGTAATCGATTGAAAGCATAGGGCTTTCATTCCTAGACTACAATCGAGTATGTAGGTAGCTTTAATTACCTTTATGATGATGAAATGAAGCTGAACTGATCGAAGAACAGGTCGCGGTCAAGTGGTGATCGATTGATGCTTCAAACCGCGATTATAATCAAATTAAACTCGAGGTTAGCTTCGTATTATGATCTGGAAGCAAAGCCCTATGCCAATTTTGTTTTAAATTGTTCAGGAAAGGAACTTTGGTAGAGTTGAAGATCCGCGACTAAGGGATGATCGAATGTAGTGTTTATGTTTGTTTCAGACGAAATTGGGTATAGAAACAAATTAGAAAATGATTAAACATTCGATAGTGCTCGATTACTTTGATTATTATACGCGTTTAGTGCGATTTGAACGTGGTGGTCGGCCGAAAGTGAATAATCGTGGATTCGTTCCAATCGCACTCAAATTATAAAATCACAGTGGGTCACGGGTTCGATTCAATCACGCGAGTGTATCGGGAACAAATGATTGAGCTTAAATCGATTAAAATTGGTTGTTTGGGGGTCGCCGGAGCCGACCGGCGGTGGCCGGAGCACTGGCCGGAAACGCGGGGCTGGGGGGCTGGGTTTTACACAGAGTTCACCATTGGTCCCTGTGGTTATGTTTCTTTTAATTTGTGCTCAAAACTTATAAATTCAAGTTTTCAAAATAGCAAAATCACCCCCTGCACTTTTATTATTATATTATTATTATTATTATTATCATTTTATGGGTATTATAATTCTACCCCCATTAAAACAATTTCGTCCACGAAATTACTAGGTACAGATCGAACAAGACATGACATAACGTACGCGGAGTAGTAACAATCAACAAGTGAACGAAATCACTCATAATTATTCAGTTGCTGAAACGGAATCGATTCGATTATACGAAATCGTATAAGAGATGACTAATGTGATGTTCAAGAAACAGATAAATGATAACTTCCTAACTGATAACAGAAACATATAACAGATAATAACTAAGAGGTAAATAGATACGGATATTGAGAACGGATTTCATCTTCTATCTCCCATGTAGCTTCACGTTCGGAATGATTTTTCCATAATACTTTAACAAAAGGAATAGTTTTCCTACGCATAATGCGTTCTTGTCGGTCAAGTATGGCCTCGGGTTCCTCTTCGAACGATAAGTCTTCACGAATTAGATGAAGCGGATAGTTAACCACGTGAATATGGTGATAATTGTACCCCTTAAAGAGATACATGAAAGACGTCATGCACATGTGACAGCTGAGGTGGTAAAGCCAAACGATACGAAACCTCACCAACTCTTTCTAGAATTTCAAAGGGTCCGATAAACCGTGGACTAAGTTTCCCTTTAAGACCAAAACTTCGTACGCCTTTGCAAGGCGAAACCTTCAGGAATACTTTGTCACCAACCTTAAACTCCAAAAGTCGACGGTGTCGGTCTGCATAACTTTGCTGTCTACTTTGAGCTTCCTTTAACTTTTCTCTAGCAATAGCAACTTTCTCATTCGTGATCTGAACTAACTCGGGTCCTTCGATGACTCTTTCACCGACCTCTTCCCAACAAATAGGTGCTCTACATTTACAACCATACAATAATTCGAAAGGTGTCATGCCAATGCTAGCTTGCCAACTATTGTTGTAAGCAAACTCGACCAAACACAAATACTCATCCCAGTTCCCAGTCCACTCTAAGGCACAAGCTCGAAACATGTCCTCAAGTGTCTGAATAGTACGCTCTGACTGACCGTCAGTCTGAGGGTGAAACGCCGTACTAAACCTCAACTTGGTACCCCATGCAGCTTGCAAACCCTTCCAAAAGCGAGAAGTGAACCTCGGGTCTCGATCAGACACGATAGACACCGGAGTGCCATGAAGTCTAACAATCTCTTGTGTAAACACTTCAGATAGTTTGCTAACTGAGAATCCCTGCTGAATAGGTAGAAAGTGAGCCGACTTTGACAATCTGTCAACCACAACCCATATCGCATCATTCTTCTTGAATGTTTTTGGTAACCCGGTTACAAAATTCATGGAAATATCATCCCATTTCCATACAGGAATAGGTAGTGGCTGAAGCAAACCACTAGCTCTCTGATGCTCAATCTTGACCTGCTGACAAGTAAGGCAACGGCTAACATACTTAGCCACATCTTCTTTCATTCCATTCCACCAGAAATTCTGACGAAGATCACGATACATCTTAGTAGATCCTGGATGGATAGAGAACGGAGAACTATGTGCCTCAGCTAATAACGATTCTCGAAGAGAAGAATCATTAGGCACACATAAACGTTTACCATACCAGATTACTCCATGCTCATCTACTCTGAATTCTGATTGTTTACCAATCTCCACATTCTGTAAGATTGCCCAGAGTTCACCATCGTCTTTCTGTGCGTTCTTAATCCGGAATATTAAGTCTGCTTCAATCTGAAGACTAGCGAGATATCCGTCACTCTTGCCAATATGTAGGCCAATACCCAATCTATCAAGATCGGTAATGTTCTGAGGCTGTAGCTGTAGGGAGGCTACTGTTCCTGAGCTCTTCCTGCTAAGAGCATCAGCTACCACATTGGCCTTTCCCGGATGATATTGAATATTGGCATCATAATCTTTTAACAACTCTAACCATCTTCTCTGCCTCATGTTTAGTTCTTTTTATGTGAAGATGTATTTCAAGCTCTTGTGATCAGTAAAAATATCACAAGTCTCTCCGTAAAGATAGTGACGCCATATTTTCAACGCGAAAATAACAGCAGCGAGTTCAAGATCATGCGTAGGATAATTAACCTCGTAAGTTTCAACTGCTGTGAAGCATAAGCAATGACCTTTCCGTGTTGCATCAACACACATCCAAGTCCTTTCTTTGAGGCATCACTATAAATCTGGTATCCACCCGTACCCGATGGAAGTGTAAGAATCGGCGCAGACATCAATCTCTTCTTAAGCTCTTCGAAGCTTTTCTCCCGCTCATCATTCCAAGAGTACTTAACCCCTTTCCTCAGAAGTTGCGTAAGGGGTAAAGCAATAACAGAGAACCCTTCGACAAATCTACGATACTAACCAGCAAGACCAAGAAAACTCAAGACCTCTGTGGCTGAAGTTGGTCTTGGCCATTTAGTGATTGCCTCTATCTTCACTGGATCAACCATAATACCATCTGCAGAGACCACATGACCCAGAAAGGCTACTTGGCTCAACCAGAATTCACACTTTGAAAAGTTAGCATAAAGCTTCTTTTTACGCAAAGTTTCAAGCACGATACGAAGATGGTCTTCATGTTCCTCCTTACTCTTAGAATAGATAAGAATGTCATCTATAAAAATGATGACGACTTATCCAGATAGTCACGGAAAACTCGGTTCATTAGGTCCATGAAAACAGCCGGGGCATTCGTTAACCCGAACGGCATAACAAGAATTCATAGTGCTATATCTTGTACGGAAAGCAGATTTCGGGACGTTAGAATCCTTAATCTTCAACTGATGATACCCAGACCTCAGATCAATTTTAGAGAAACACTTCGCTCCCTGAAGTTGATCAAATAAGTCATCGATACGAGTAGAGGGTAACGATTTCGAATAGCGATCTTATTTAATTCCCGGTAGTCAATGCAGAGTCTCATAGAACCATCTTTCTTCTTCACGAACAGGACCGGTGCACCCCAAGGTGAGACGCTTGGTCTAATAAATCCAAGATCTAATAACTCCTGTAATTGCTCCTTCAGTTCCTTGAGTTCAAGTGGGGCCATACGGTAAGGTGCCTTGGAATCGGCTCAGCACCATGAATAAGATCAATAGTGAATCCACCTCGCGGTCTGGTGAAGTCCAGGTAACTCCTTAGGAAACACATCGGGAAAATCACAAACAACCGGATAATCAGAAATACTAGGCTCTTCAGAAGATAAAATTTTAACTGAAGCAAGAAATCCTGCACTGCCGTGCAGTAGGGATTTACGAGCCTTAAGTGCTGAAATTATTTGAAAAGTTTTTCGAGGTTTAGTCCCTGATAAATGAGTTCAGGATGATGAGGATCTCCAAACAGGATGCGACGAGTCTGACACTCAATTGTAACATGATGCCGAGTTAACCAATCCATTCCCAAGATGATATCAAAATCTTCCATTTGTATGGGCAACAGATCCGCTGTAAGAATGAGCGATTCAACTCGGATCGGACAATCCTCATACACATGAGAGATTGTAATAGAGTTTCCCATAGGAGTCATAATATTCAAAGTATTTTCTAATAATGTTGGGCTCATCATTAGATGTTTAAGAAAAGAGTTGAGAAACTATGGAGTGTGTTGCTCCAGTATCAAATAAGACTTGAACTTCACGAGTTCCTAACATGAGAGTACCAGAAACAGTACCTAAAGAATTTATGTTACCATGACACACTTAGTAATAAATAACAAGTATAATTTGCATGGTAAGACTACTAGATTATTCAGATACGACAGGTTCACATATGTGAGGATATCAAGAGTCATACCTGGTGTTTTGCTGCATCCTTTGCGTTCAAAGCAAACACTCGTCCTCCATTATTAGTTGTTTAGCATTATTTCCAGCCTTTCCTTTGTTATCAGGATATGGACAGTCTTTCAGTACATGGCCGGTCTTTCCACATCTGAAACAGGCTCCTGAAGCTCGACGACAAACACCAAAATGACGTTTCCCACATGTAATGCATACTGGGACTTGCTCTTGACCTTGGTTTTCGGCAGGTTTAGGATTCTGCTGTCTTTGTTTCCATTGATTTCCTTGGCGGTTATTATTTTTGTTGAATTGGGCTTTCCGATCACCTGTATGGGTTTCTCGCTTGAAGATTGCCCAGAAAGTGCGGTATGGTTTCCTTCACGATTTCTCTTTCGACTCTCCTCAGCTTTAGCTAACCTCTTCTTGTTTTCCATGTCAAGTGTTTTCACAGCATCAGCTACTTCATTGATATTGTTAAACCTTAGAGTCACTATCCATCTCCGAGTTCTCTCATGAACAGCCCATTTCAACTTTTCTGCTTGGACCTCTGGGCTACCTGCAGCTTCCCCAAGAAAACTAGCCAGCCTACAGAATCTTGCCATGAATTCTTGCCAAGGTTCACCATCTCGTTGCTCAATAGATGCATATTCCCGTGCATACTTACTTCGTTCCACTTCAGAGAAATACTTTCGGAAGAATATAGTGCGGAAGTCGGCCCAAGGGAGGGTAGCAGCATAACCCTCTCCACCATGTGCAAGTTTGACCCCTTCCACCAAACTAGAGCATCATCCTCCAGTTTGTAAGAAGCCAGCCTAGTTTTAAATAGGTCACCGACTCCTAGTACCTCAAAAATCTTTTCCACATGGCTATCCAATTCCGAGCATCCATCGGTGTAGCAGCATCACTAAAAGATCTTGTCTTTGCTTCATAAAGCGCTCAAGCCAAACATGAATCTCAGCCACAGGTGGTGTTGCATTTCCACCGAAAGATGGTCCCGTGTTGTTCCCGTCAGAAGGTGGCTCTGAGTTATTTCCACCGGGTGGAGGTCCTGTGTTGTTTCCACCAGGTGGTGGTCCATTGTTATTCCCCTCCGATGCTGATCCATGTTATTTCCACCCAAATTCGCCTGTTGTATCTGCTGGATGACTGTTTGAGCAGTCTGAGTCATCAGATTAGGGAGTATTCCAGAAATAGCAGCGTTTACGGCATTAGCAACGAGGGTTTCAAGAGGAGTATCAGATGAGTGGCCATTCGAGTTATTGCGGTTGTTCACACGTCTCTTAGGAGCCATCTGAAATGAAGATACACGTGTGAACACTAGAATTTAGATTGGGAACAAAAATTAGATCCTAACCCAACGTCTACCCATTACCTCACAAGTTTACTATTAATGTTTAAGTTTTCTACAGGAAAGAGCCTTTCCTCTAATACCACAACTGTAACACCCCAACCCGACAAGGCTGACGTGTCAGTAATACGGATATCAAATCAAAAACCAATCCATGATATTACAGAAACGGTCAGACGAAATAACTTGAAACACACTAAATAATCCGAAAGAACCTAGTTAAGATGTTCAATACATCAATTAAAGTAACAGATAATCTTGGTCTTCAATTCACTCTTCACTGGTTTCCCGGATTACCCTGCTGACCTGACGTGCATGAAAACAAAAGCACGCCTGAGCATAACGCTCAGTGAACGGAATAGCGGATAACAAAAATAAACAGACATGGTGATAATCAAAGAATCGGCAGACATCAAAAATAAACAGACATGGTGATAATCAAAGAATCGGCAGATATCAAAAATAAACAGACATGGTGTGTAACACCCGGACCTCCATAGAGTCCGTTTAAGTTAAATAAACATGCGGAATTTGGTCCCAGAAAATTTCGTTAACATTTAACTTCCAAAATATGTGTTTCGTGTCAACCGACACTCAAAAACGAAGTTTAACAATCCATTTACATACACACGTGATAGGAAGTTTCAAATAATGTTAACACGTTAGTTTCTACAAAAGAAACGTGTATGCAAGTCCCGTTCGATCCTTGTATGCCCCATCGATCACTTTAGCCTTCCGGTCCCGTAACACCTGAAAACACACGTTTAGACATCCATTAGTTCATAAGAACTAAGTAAGTACATTCTAACATTCATTTCGGGTCTTTACGGGGGTTTAAACGGACTCGGAACGCGTTAAAACGACAACCGACAAAGATCTGGAAATGGGGCCTACCGTAACTTACGGTAGCCACCGTAAGTTACGGTAGCCTCCATTTTGCTACGGTGGTAACCTACTGGCTTACGGTAGCTCATTTCGCCCAGGAACCCACCGTAACTTACGGTACCACCGTAAGCTACGGTAGACCCTGCAGCAAAGTCATTATTTTTGACCCGTTAAGGGTCGTTTTGCGTTCCCGAACCACCCCTTTCGATCCCGATTGTTCCAAACACCTGGAAATAACATATTTCATCATATATGTGATTCCCACGGAGTTTCAACGAGTCTAACCCGACTCTTGGCAACATACCAAATTTTTCTATTTATTTGGTATTTAATTCCTTAATTAACCCGTTTATGGTTCGTTTGTTCTTTAGAGTTCCCGACCGTCCCGACAACCATGGAACCGATCTATTATAACATATTACATATGTTTGGTGAGTTCTTAGACCCAACCCATCCCATTTGCTTATCATAACGCAAATTTCCTTTTTATACCGAATTTGACCCTTATAGGGTCAAATCCCATTTTAATGAGCGGTTTGCCATTCTTTCGCGAACGACCGCTTTCCTTGGCATTACCCAACGTTCACACACATTGCAAATCGTAGGGATAACCCTTTACCCTAGTGTTCACACACGATGTGAATCACTTTAATCCGGGTTTGTCCTTTCTTCCCATTTCCATGGGACGGTCACGCACGTCATGACTCGTTCTGTTCCACAACCATGTGGTATAACACTAAAGTGTTATTTTCCTTTATGTTCACGCACGTCGTGAATCATTTGTCATAGAAGCTCACATACAGTGCAAGTCAACTATTTATCCTTTTTAAACGTTGTTTTCATTTTGTTTGAGCTTATGAGCACATGGTCACACACATTGTGACTCATGCCTCTACTTTGTTATGCTCAATTTAAAGAATGTCTTACCTTGAGTCCGGAAGGTTTAAGTGGTCAATTAAACGTGTTCCTTGCCGGTTCCCTTGGATCCGCTTGCCACACCACTTCCTATTACCATTTTAAGGACCCATTTAACACATAACATTCATTTAATCACACATATGGTCTATTTGACCATTTATCACATTTAACCTACAATCTAGGCTTTCACATTGCACATTCTTGCAATTAAGTAGTTCATTCATGATTTTCATCTAATTTAGGCATTTCATCAATACCTTATGTGCATAACTTAACATATTGGTTATTTACTAGCTTTTAAACATCATCAAGCTAGTTTTACACCCAAATCACATAACACACATGTGATTCATCAATTTCAACCAAAGGTTATGCACCTAATCACATTTCTTACAAGAATGAACATGGATTCTACAACTAGCAACTAGTTTACATGAAGAATCCTTAGTTTAACCTTCTAGTAACTAAACCCATTTCCATGGTTCATGTAAATCTTCAATTAAGGAGCAATTACACATCTAGTTACCATAATACACACATACACATGATCATCTAGCACTATAACACTAGGATTTCATGTTTAAACCACCAATTTCTACACCCATCATGTGGGTGACGATTTTACCACCTCAAGAACATCAAATAACACTTACTTGTAGCTCTTGATGAGATGAAGAATGATTTCTAGGGCTCAATTTCGGATCTTGCACTTGAATCACCAACAATTTGAGAAATGAGGTGACAAAAACCCTCTTTCTCCTCTTCTCTTGAAAGAAACGTGAATGAGCATATCATGCTCACCAAATGTATGGCAAGTCATACATATCCATGTTTAAGTTTCCTCAATTGGCAAGATCCACCCCTCTAGTATCATTTTTCATGTTTCCACCACTATTAACTAACTAGTAAATCTTCTAGTTAAGTCTTAAATATTTACAATATTCAACACATGATACATTAATTGTATTTTAATTACATAATACCAAATTCGGGTCGTTACAAGTCTCCCCCTCTAAAGAGAGTTTCGTCCCCGAAACTTTACATACTAATCAAATAGATGAGGATAAGACTTCCTCATTTCATCTTCCGATTCCCAAGTGGCATCGGATCCCTTACGATTCTTCCATTGTACCTTCACCTGATTGAGTGTCTTGTTTCTCAGTTGCTTGACCTTTCTATCCAAGATAGCCACCGGCTTCTCGATATAGTTCAATCTGTCATCAACTTCCAAATCCTCGTACGGAACATAGGCCGACTCGTCAGCCAAACACTTCCTCAAGTAAGATACATGGAACGTGTTGTGAATTCCTTGAAGCTCTTCCGGCAATTCCAACCGGTACGCAACTTTACCCACACGTGCGATGATTTTAAATGGCCCGATAAACCTCGGACTCAACTTTCCCCGTTTCCGGAATCGTATAATACCCTTCCATGGGGAAACCTTTAACAAAACCAAATCGCCCACCTCAAACTCGATGGGTCGTCTACGCTTATCCGCGTAAGCTTTCTGACGGTCTTGCGCCGCCTTCATGCGAGCACGGATTTGCTTAATCTTTTCATCCGTATTCATTATCGTATCGTGGCCAGCGAGTTCCCGCGGACCAATTTCTCCCCAACAAATGGGAGTTCGGCATTTTCTTCCATATAAAGCTTCATACGGAGGCATCTCGATGGTGGAGTGGTAGCTATTATTGTAAGAAAATTCCGCCAGAGGCAAATACTCATCCCAACTACCCCCAAAGTCAAGAACACACGCTCGTAGCATATCTTCTAATGTTTGAATGGTTCTTTCACTTTGTCCGTCGGTTTGGGGATGGTATGACGTGCTTAGCAATAGCTTTGTTCCCATCTCCGCTTGAAATTTCCTCCAAAACTTGGAAGTAAACCGTGTGTCTCTATCGGACACAATCGACACGGGCACCCCGTGTCGTGACACTATTTCGTTCACGTAAACCTCCGCCATTTTCTCCGAATTGTAAGTCTCACGAATAGGAAGGAAATGAGCGCTCTTGGTCAATCGATCGACAACAACCCATATCGCATCGTACCCTTTCTTTGTTCTTGGAAGTTTAGTAATCAAATCCATTGTCAACTTTTCCCATTTCCATTCCGGAATATCCAACGGTTGCAATTCACCATGAGGTTTTTGATGTTCCGCCTTCACTTGCAAACAAGTTAAGCATTTCTCCACGTATTTGACAATATCGCGTTTCATGCCCGGCCACCAATAGTTAACCCGAAGGTCTCTATACATCTTAGTCGCTCCCGGGTGAATTGAATACTTGGATTTATGGGCTTCATCCAATAGATCATTCTTCAAGGTACAAGTAGGTGGTATCCAAACCCGACCCCATCTTGTTTTCAATCCTTGACTATCATCTTCCAAGTTTTGAGTTTGACCTTTGATTCGATTTTTCTTCAAATTTTCTTCCTTTAGCGCTTCAGTTTGTGCTTCCTTAATTCGTTCAACCACTTCGGATATAACGGTTATCTTCATTGCGGTTATTTTGATAGGAGTATGATCCTCCTTTCGACTCAAGGCGTCAGCCACGACATTGGCCTTTCCCGGATGATATAGGATTTCACAATCATAATCCTTTAGCAATTCCATCCACCGCCTTTGTCTCATGTTTAACTCCTTTTGCGTAAAGAAGTACTTTAAACTCTTATGGTCCGTGTAAATCGTACACTTTACACCATATAGGTAATGCCTCCAATTCTTTAACGCGAACACCACCGCGACTAGTTCAAGATCATGGGTTGGGTAGTTCTTTTCATGCACTTTCAGTTGTCTCGAGGCATAAGCGATCACCTTGCCCTTTGCATTAGAACACAACCCAAACCGGAGTAGGAAGCATCCGAGTATACCACAAAATCGTCGGTTCCCTCGGGTAAAGACAAAACCGGAGCTTGAGTCAATTTCGACTTTAACTCTTGAAAGGCTTTCTCTTGCTCTTCACCCCATAGGAACTTCACCTCTTTCTTGGTAAGCTTGGTTAAAGGAGAAGCAATCTTAGCAAAGTCTTGAATGAATCTCCGATAATATCCGGCTAACCCAAGAAAGCTTCTAATCTCTGTGGGAGTCTTGGGTGGACTCCATTTGGTCACCGCGTGAATCTTTGTGGGGTCTACGTGTATACCCTCCGAGTTTACCACATGACCCAAGAATTGTACCTCTCGCAACCAAAAGGCACACTTGGAGAACTTTGCGAACAATTTCTCCCGACGAAGCGTTTCGAGAACTTCACGCAAGTGACAAGCATGATCACCTTCATTTTTAGAATAAATAAGGATATCATCTATGAATACAATGACAGATCGGTCTAACATGGGTCGGCACACCCTATTCATCAAATCCATGAATGCTGCCGGGGCGTTTGTCAGCCCGAAAGACATCACAAGGAACTCATAATGCCCGTATCTAGTACGAAATGCCGTCTTGGGATGTCTTCTTCCCTTACCTTCAACTGATGATAACCCGACCGTAAGTCGATTTTCGAAAACCACGATGCACCTTGCAACTGATCGATAGGTCATCAATCCTAGGCAATGGGTAACGGTTCTTAACCGTCACCTTGTTCAACTCTCTATAGTCGATACACATCCGAAGACTTCCATCCTTCTTTTTCACGAAAAGAACCGGTGCTCCCCATGGCGAAGTACTCGGACGTATGAACCCCTTGTCTAAAAGATCTTGCAATTGTGTCATTAACTCTTGGAGCTCCGATGGCGCCAAGCGATAGGGAGCCTTTGCAATGGGTTTAGCTCCCGGGTTAGGTCGATTCGAAACTCGACCTCCCGTTCCGGTGGGACTCCCGGCAAATCCTCCGGAAAGACATCTGGAAAATCCCGAACAACCGGAATATCTTCCAACACTTGAACTTTCGTTTCCGTATCTATTACATAGGCTAAGAACGATTGTCCTCCATGGCTCATGTATTTCATTGCTTTAACCAAAGAACATAAAGCTACGCCACCGCGTTTTGCACCTTGGATTATTACCTCATAACCACTCGGAGATAGCAATTGGATGCACTTGCGATTGCAAACTATATTGGCGTGGTACATGGAAAGCCAATCCATACCAATTACTACATCAAACTCCCCGAGTGTCATGGGTATTAAGTCGACCGAATAATCCTCACCTTCGATGGTAAGTATGCAATTTCGATAAACATTGAACGCTAAGAACGTTTTTGAATCCGCTACCTCAATCTCTAAAGGACTAGGTAAGTTGTCTAACACCATGGAAAAATGACTCGCAAATTTAACCGAAACAAACGATCTATTAGCACCCGAGTCAAATAGCACATAAGCAGGTAGTGAGTTGATGAGAAAGGTACCCGTCACAACGTCGGCTATAGATTTGGCTTCTTCCGCCGTAATCAAAAAGGTTCTCGCCTTAGCTTTTCCTCCATCACCCTTTTTCCCGAACCTTGAGCATCCGAGGATTGACTTGTACCATCCTTCTTGAGTTCCGGACATTCGCTCTTTTTGTGGCCCGGTTTGTAGCAGTTGTAGCACACACTTAGCGGGCTTGTGCATTGAGATGTCGAATGACCCGACTTTCCACACTTGAAGCAATTTTTAGATTCGTATCTACAAACTCCCCCATGCTTCTTTTTACAAATCTTGCAATGTTTGGAGTCTTTGTCGTTCCCAACTTGTTTGATGAGGATGAAATCTTGGCTTTCTTAGACGAACCCGTCTCCGTTTCAGCCGCACGCTTCTCCCCACGATCAACTTGCCTTTTCAATTCCGCTTCCCGATCCCTAGCACAATCGATAAGCTCTGCTAGAGTCTCACATTTGGACGGTGTAAGAAACTCTCGATACTTGGCACTCAACATGCCATAGTAGTGGTTAATCCACATCCTTTCATCCTGGAGCAACTGTGGGCAAAACTTGGCTTTGTCATAGAAGATGGCCGTGATGGTATCAATACTTTCATCTTTTTGTCGTAACTGTAGGAATTCTTCTGCTATTCTGTTGATAGCGGCTTGTGGGCAAAACCGCTTTGTGAACAACTTCTTAAATTCTTCCCAAGTCATACTTTTGATACCTTCCCGCCCCTTCTCATCCCGTTGCAATTCCCACCAGTCTTTAGCTCGTTCCCGGAGTTGGCTTGCAGCAAACCTCACTTCATCAGATTCTTCACAGTGTGAGGTTTCAAAGGCACTTTCCATATCTTTGATCCACCTTTGACTAAGTAGTGGATCTACCTCACCCTTGAACGTTGTAGGGTTGCATGCAACGAACTCCTTATAGGTCACTTTCTTTGTTGGCCTTTCGGTTTCTTTGTCAGCCTTCAGAGCCACAAACTCTTGTTGAATGAGATCCCGTAGATCTTTGCGTACATCCTCGATGTAGCCCGGAAATAAAGCCTCAAAAGCCTTGCCAACTTCCTCCTTGATCATTTCCCGTGTTGCATCATCGGGATGGGTCTCGTGATTCTCTATATTGATCACGTGATCGTCACCAGCCATGACCTAAGACTGTGACAATTAACCTTTACGTTAGTACCATGTACGTAATCTATAGCATATACACTGATGCTTATGATTCTACTATCACTAGGGCCTAACCCTATTCACACAATACCCATTTCCATCCTTAAGTTTAAAACAACATCCCTAAGAGTCCATTCGCGTGCTTTTGATTGTTGTTAGACTGGCCAGGCCTAACAACAAGCTCACCACACGGATGCCTTCTTAGTTCCTTTATTCCAAACTCAAGTCAAGAAGCTAGGTTCAATCAATTCATATGGTACATATCATACATATATCATACATGTGTCAAGCTTGTTACGTTTATAAACGGCACGCTAACCTTGTACCTTTAGGCTCAGTGATCGGCTTCTTGGATCGAACGTTTGCATTTCTCATATCTAGAGCTCAAAAGTTTGAGTCCAAGTGTTCGCGACGCACTTGAATCTCTCAAACCGTTGGCTCTGATACCAACTTGTAACACCCGGACCTCCATAGAGTCCGTTTAAGTTAAATAAACATGCGGAATTTGGTCCCAGAAAATTTCGTTAACATTTAACTTCCAAAATATGTTCGTGTCAACCGACACTCAAAAACGAAGTTTAACAATCCATTTACATACACACGTGATAGGAAGTTTCAAATAATGTTAACACGTTAGTTTCTACAAAAGAAACGTGTATGCAAGTCCCGTTCGATCCTTGTATGCCCCATCGATCACTTTAGCCTTCCGGTCCCGTAACACCTGAAAACACACGTTTAGACATCCATTAGTTCATAAGAACTAAGTAAGTACATTCTAACATTCATTTCGGGTCTTTACGGGGGTTTAAACGGACTCGGAACGCGTTAAAACGACAACCGACAAAGATCTGGAAATGGGCCTACCGTAACTTACGGTAGCCACCGTAAGTTACGGTAGCCTCCATTTGCTACGGTGGTAACCTACTGGCTTACGGTAGCTCATTTCGCCCAGGAACCCACCGTAACTTACGGTACCACCGTAAGCTACGGTAGACCCTGCAGCAAAGTCATTATTTTTGACCCGTTAAGGGTCGTTTTGCGTTCCCGAACCACCCCTTTCGATCCCGATTGTTCCAAACACCTGGAAATAACATATTTCATCATATATGTGATTCCCACGGAGTTTCAACGAGTCTAACCCGACTCTTGGCAACATACCAAAATTTTTCTATTTATTTGGTATTTAATTCCTTAATTAACCCGTTTATGGTTCGTTTGTTCTTTAGAGTTCCCGACCGTCCCGACAACCATGGAACCGATCTATTATAACATATTACATATGTTTGGTGAGTTCTTAGACCCAACCCATCCCATTTGCTTATCATAACGCAAATTTCCTTTTTATACCGAATTTGACCCTTATAGGGTCAAATCCCATTTTAATGAGCGGTTTGCCATTCTTTCGCGAACGACCGCTTTCCTTGGCATTACCCAACGTTCACACACATTGCAAATCGTAGGGATAACTCTTTACCCTAGTGTTCACACACGATGTGAATCACTTTAATCCGGGTTTGTCCTTTCTTCCCATTTCCATGGGACGGTCACGCACGTCATGACTCGTTCTGTTCCACAACCATGTGGTATAACACTAAAGTGTTATTTTCCTTTATGTTCACGCACGTCGTGAATCATTTGTCATAGAAGCTCACATACAGTGCAAGTCAACTATTTATCCTTTTTAAACGTTGTTTTCATTTTGTTTGAGCTTATGAGCACATGGTCACACACATTGTGACTCATGCCTCTACTTTGTTATGCTCAATTTAAAGAATGTCTTACCTTGAGTCCGGAAGGTTTAAGTGGTCAATAAACGTGTTCCTTGCCGGTTCCCTTGGATCCGCTTGCCACACCACTTCCTATTACCATTTTAAGGACCCATTTAACACATAACATTCATTTAATCACACATATGGTCTATTTGACCATTTATCACATTTAACCTACAATCTAGGCTTTCACATTGCACATTCTTGCAATTAAGTAGTTCATTCATGATTTTCATCTAATTTAGGCATTTCATCAAATACCTTATGTGCATAACTTAACATATTGGTATTTACTAGCTTTTAAACATCATCAAGCTAGTTTTACACCCAAATCACATAACACACATGTGATTCATCAATTTCAACCAAAGGTTATGCACCTAATCACATTTCTTACAAGAATGAACATGGATTCTACAACTAGCAACTAGTTTACATGAAGAATCCTTAGTTTAACCTTCTAGTAACTAAACCCATTTCCATGGTTCATGTAAATCTTCAATTAAGGAGCAATTACACATCTAGTTACCATAATACACACATACACATGATCATCTAGCACTATAACACTAGGATTTCATGTTTAAACCACCAATTTCTACACCCATCATGTGGGTGACGATTTTACCACCTCAAGAACATCAAATAACACTTACTTGTAGCTCTTGATGAGATGAAGAATGATTTCTAGGGCTCAATTTCGGATCTTGCACTTGAATCACCAACAATTTGAGAAAGAGGTGACAAAAACCCTCTTTCTCCTCTTCTCTTGAAAGAAACGTGAATGAGCATATCATGCTCACCAAATGTATGGCAAGTCATACATATCCATGTTTAAGTTTCCTCAATTGGCAAGATCCACCCCTCTAGTATCATTTTCATGTTTCCACCACTATTAACTAACTAGTAAATCTTCTAGTTAAGTCTTAAATATTTACAATATTCAACACATGATACATTAATTGTATTTTAATTACATAATACCAAATCGGGTCGTTACATGGTGATAATCAAAGAATCGGCAGATATCAAAAATAAACAGACATGGTGATAATCAAAGAATTGGCAGATATCAAAAATAAACAGACATGGTGATAACGGAGAATCAAAGATCATAAGATATATATATCAAATAGAACATACGTCATAAGACATATATCAGATAGAACATACCCCGAGCTAATATCATATCATATAATAACTGAACAGGGGAACACAGGTAGCGAGCCCGTGAATCAATGTGAAATGGAGTATGGGCAGACATACAAACCATTCACCAGAGTCCTGAATGGAATGGTGTGTAACCATCCATCAGGAATAACAGGACTAACCTAGGATCGATCCATACACCTCTGAGGAAATAATAATATAACAAGACATAATTTCAGAGTCCTCTTTAGAGACGCCGTGATCTCAGCTCACCGCCACGGTTTGGTGCCACGTTATCGATGCCGCAATAACGCGTCTTGGTCACCCCCAAGATAGGGAGAGCTCGGGTAACAAATTCAGAAATATATAGTAGTTAAGCTACTTATAACAGAATCAAAAGCAAATTATCTATGTATGACTAGAATCAAAACTAGAGATGAACGGAAATCAAATACTAGACAGGAATCAGGAATTCGTACCACAAAGTAACAGAAACAAAAGTGAATATTATGGTAACAAGAAAACAGAATCCGTACCTTATACACGAATGACAATAACCAGAAAC